>PVIR01000081.1:67690-78233 GCA_004026965.1 Petromus typicus | reverse complement strand
TAAACACTATCTGTACTGAAAAGGTAATCTTCACCTTTGTATACTCTTGGTATAGTGCAAAGAAAAATGTCTCCTTTTCCCAATTTTAATTCTTTTTCTTTTGAGACAGGGTCTCACTGTGTAGTTTAGCTGGGCCTTGAACTCATTATGTAGTCCATGCTGGCCTCAGATTTGCAGTGCTCCTCCAGCCTCAGCCTCCCAAATGCTGAGATTTCAGGCATACGCTACCACACCTGTGTCAGTGACGCCATTATAATAGAAGATCAGTTGCAGTGCCTAAAGGAACAGAGATCTGACTCTCCTCTGAACTGAGGGGATTAGACAGTCAGGCCAGGATAGATCCTCAAGGGAGCCAGTGCAGAAGTGAGACCAGTACAATTGTGGCTTGAGGCACATCTGAAAAATGCATGGCATCAGATGAAGTCATGGTGGCCAGGTCTGGACGCCACCCTAAGGGATAAATAGAAATTATACTGTAATTAGTACCACCCAGTCGATTAAGTCTAAATAGGCACCTGAGCACAAGACCTGCTTTAGAAGTTATAGATAAGCCAAGGTTAGTGGTGCGACCCTCGCTTCATCCTCTCTTCCTTATGAGGTCAGTGTTAGTTAAGCAGCTGTGTGTGTGTGATCTTTTGGGTTCATTATAGTTTGACCAAAGTTGTACTCACCTTGTTATTTTGCTCTCTTAAACATTCTTGGTGAAATGGCCTCTGTGTCATCCCATTTTGGGCACCCTTCCTGTCTCTTAGGACCTCTCAATAAATCTTCCTGCTCTTAATATCCATTGTTTCTTGGAATATTGTTTGGTACTGGGGGACATGAACTGGGTGCCTCTGAGATGTAGCAGGTTAGGAGTTGTGATTCTCCTGTGTCAAGGGGCAACTATACTTGCAAACAAGTCTTTATCATCTCAGCAAAAGCCTCTTAGAGGCTTATATTCATTATATCCCATATAGTGAAACAGTTGTAGGAAAAGAGACTATAACTATCACCTACTTCCAGTCTTTAGGGGTCACAACTGTCTGCCAAACAGAACCTAATGATTGCGAACAAACTATTTTTGGTCTGCCCCCAACACATGTGTATAACATGACACATAATAACCAAATAGGTATCAAGAGCATGCTCATTTAAAAAAACAATGGAAAGAAGAATATGTAACCTAAATTGCTTGTTCAAAATATATTCTGGCATAACCCTCTAGTTATGGGGACTTGTGATGCTTACAGGGTACTAATGGAAGAGATTTTGGGTAAAAGGGGCTTTTATGAAATCTTAAATTTCTATAACCTATGCGAATGTTCTGCTGATGAGCGAATTATGTCTTTTAGCAGACTAGGCATTTAAGACTATTTATTTTCTGGTTTTAATAATAAAACATATTCATCATGGAAGGGTTGAAAAAACACATAATTAAAATCATCACTAATCCTCCCCTAGGGGACATATGATGGAGAATTTAACATGTTTCCTTCTAATGGGAGAGTATAAGTGGACATCTGTAGACACAGATAGACCTTAGTGTCGTTGAACATTACACAGTGAGCATTGCTGCAGATCATTAGGATGATTTGAAAGCAAAGTTCTGTAGTTGTCTAATAATTCTACCACATAGCTATAGCTAAGCCATTTTCCTGTCATTGGGCTTTGAGATACCTAGTGTTCTGTTTTCATACTGTGACACATCCTACTACCGAAAGCTTTGCTCTCATTTCTCACGGTGAAATCCTGGGTGGTGTTTGGAAAATACAGTTCATAAATGGCCTATTTTTATCTGCTCATTTATCTGTCATCCTCTGAAAGCAAACAAACAGATAAACTCTGTGACCTCATGCTCTGCTGTTTAAAAATATTTGAAAAGTTCCAAGAACAAAAAGTGAAATGGTTTGAATAAGAGTGCCGTTAGTGGTACAGGTATGCTTTTGCTTTGAAAAAATAAAACCTTCCCTTTATTCTCTGTATGAAAGTTAGCTTTTTATGTATGGGTTCAGGGTTCAAGGTTGACCTCATCACCATAGCGCCCATGCCCAGCTTCTCTTAGCTCCAGCATCTGCCCCCTTCTACCGTTTTTGTGCCACATGTGACTGACTTCGTCACTAACTCCCAGTCAGTCCTTCTTTGTCCTTGTTTTCTGAAGGGAAAAGAGGCATTTAAAACTCATGGGTTGAGCCCCGCAGACCTAGTGGTATCTGTGCAGTGTCCTCGTGTCAAGGGTGAGGTAGAGCCGACCACGGTGCTTCACAGGGAAACTGAGAGAATTCATAGCTGTTCTCTGCAGTCGTCTCACTTTGTGATCTTGGAAGTGACAGTTTCCTTGGGAGTAGATGTTGGGAAGCTTCTAGAATCCTCTGGCCCTGGAAGCTGCTGACTGTCATCCAGACACTTTCAAATATTCTAAGGTAGTTGGACATGTTACAGAGCTTACCTTCCCCTTCTGAGCTCTGGTACCCCACTGGGAGTGCTCTGGGCAGTCAGCAAATGATAACAGATAATAACCCTCTCCTGTTTTTTCCAGCCACTACAGAAATGCAAATCACTGTCTTCAGAAGGAAGCATGCAGGCAAATGAATTTTAGATCAGCAGGGATTGCCAGTGACTCATGCTCCGTGTTGTAAAAACTATTCAGGTGGGAAGGCTAGTGCAAGAAGAACATCTGATGGGGAGTGACTCCCCTTCCTGAATGTTCAGTTACAGAGGGACACAGAACATATGGCCATCCATGGGTCCCACTCAAACAGACAATTACATGATATATTTGTCAGAATCACTGCAGGAAGGAAAAGTAAGCTCTTCCAAGTCAAAATAGTTATCCCTGTGCTACAGAGTCACTTGGTATGGTGGTGAGCAGTGTCAGTCCCGTGTGAGCACCAGAACGCGTACAGATGTGAGGCACTTATGCCCTTCACTGCTATTTCCGGTAGATGTCTGGCTGCCGGTACACACGACTTAAGTACTGTAAAATAACAGATGCCTCACTTCATGGGAACAATGGGGAGCCAATATAAGTAGCAGTGGAAACCTGACTACCCTAGATGCCAAAGAGAAGAAAAGTATGCAAAAATAGATGAGCCCTTGACTGTAATTTATAAAACAAATGATCTCATTCGAGTCTGTTCTGTAGTAATTATGTACCTGCACTGAATACACTGAGAGAGAACAGGCGTGCTGTAATAACAAAGCCTGCTTCAGTGATAGTTTCTCTTTACTTTTAAAATGACAAAGAAAAGAGGGAGAGAGAGAGACAAAGACAGACAGACAGACAGACAGACACACATACACACAGAGAAAGATCAAGAAAAGGGAGAGAAAGAAGGATGGGATGAAAGTGTCCTAGTATCCTGGATACCTGGAGGGAGAAAGTGCCACAGGACTTACAATGCTGGCATGGAGGACACTAAACTGAGCTAGTTTTTAAAAGACTTTAGAGAGCTCAGAGATTTGAGGGGGAAAAATTAAGCAAAAGAAGATTCACCTGAGAAGAGCAAACACAAGCACATCTGGGGAAAATAATCTTAAATAAAAATACCCAGTTGGAGAAAAAAAAATGTAAAGCCTGATCTGGAGTGAAAGCAGACTGTAAACTCTATCTGAATTGCAAGGTATTACAACAGCTCAGAAAGGGGAGAATTCCCTTCTGGGGTTTTCCACACAGAGCCGCCTCATTATGAAGCATTGACAAAGGAATCCATGTCCCTCTTTACAAACAGAATGTGGTCCTCGTTACATATCTGAATAGTTGAACCTTGTATGCAGTGAAAAGCACACTGGGTGGTGTGTGAATATGTACATGCTGCTGTTCTAACTCCAGCTGTCATTTCTGGTTGCACAATATTACAAAAGCTTATCTACTCCAAACTGGAATCTTTAGATCTCATGGGCTAATTTGATAATAATAGCACGTAGTATGTGCCAGGCACTGTTGTGATCCCTTTCCACACTCTCCCTATTAAATTCTCATAACTATCTTTTCAAAGAGTACAACTATCTTCTCCCTAATCAGAGAGTGAAACCAAGCTACAGAAGGCTCCATGACCTTCCTAAGGTCACACCCTGAATATGTGGTGCTTCTGGGATCAGGCCCAGGAAGACTGTATTCTGAGTTCATGTGCTTTGGTGCTGCCCTTGACCTCTTGTCTGTGGGCAGAAAGGGAGGCTAACTAGATCATGCCAGGTAACTCGACACAATAACTTGATCTCTGAATGAGACCAGAAGGGTTGACGTCACATCCCCGGCCTCTGCCGTTCACCGTGGCGCATCTCTTCCTGTCTCTGTCTCCCAAACATCTAGTTCCCCTCATAAGTAACTGTGTGGCCTGCAGGGCTGTCAGTTCTGTTTCCTGGCACCAGCTGCTGGACACTCATCATCTTTGGCCCACCGAGTCGCAGAGGTCTTGGAAACACATGAGTGTGCTGAAGACTATGAAAAGGACAGAGAGATCTAAAGATCCTTTGTGACTTTTGTCACTAGTCAAGAATAAGAACAGCTCAGATAGCTAAGAACAGCTGAGAGGTGGAGAAGATGAGACAGAGGGGCATGTGGTCATTGTAAACAGTTTGTCCAGGGTGTGTCCAGCTCTGCAAAGAGCCTGCCTTCATTTGTCACTTACTTCACAAGGAGAATGTCGTTAATTTGGGAGATTGTTTGCAACAACCAATGGATAATTTTTGAAAATTATTCTGTGCAAGTCCGTGTGCTGTTTACCAACTACTGATTTCCCTGGGAGCTCCCCAGACTCTTGAGGCCTAGATGGCCACCGCATGACTGCGTTCTGGAGGAATCCATAAGGTCAAGACTGCACAGTTTGTCTCCCACAGAACTGCTGTGGAGTTGGGCTTTTGTGTTACCAAAATTGTGGGGAACATATAATTGGAACACAGAAGTCTCCTTCATATCCTTAAAAAGCGCAGCATCTCGAATACTTCTGGATTGGACCATGCCTTACAGGAGGCATGTCCAAGCTGCTGTGAGAGGGTGAAAGAATGTCAGTCAAGATAGTGCCAAGCTTCACCGGGCTGCACAGCGAGCTGCGTGCATTCAGGGAGGAGATCGGAATGTGTGTTTAAAGGGCATTGAGGTAACGTGTCATTGTCTCTGAGCTCTCCTGGGCCCCAGCAGAAGGCTTAAGCACATTCTTATTCTTTTACAATTCTGCACAACTGAACCAGTCAATATACTCTTAGAGTTGAAGAAGAAGGGGAGAAGTATATCCAGCAGCATTTGTAGGCAAACCATGAACTAATCAAAAGCAATTATTATATTCTCAACTTATATCACACCATCCACCCTAATTTATTAAATTCAGTTGACAGACATTTATTGAGCACCTATCATGTGATAGGCACTATGCTGCCTATTGAAGAATATAATAAAGGTGTGATTCTTTATTTTTTTTTACTTTTTGAGTCAGTCTTTCTTTGTAGTTCAGGCTGGTCCTGAACTCAGTCTTGAATCCAGCAATCCTGTTTCTGTTTCCTAAGTGCTGGGATCACAGGTGTGTGCCACCATGCTTGGCACTGGGTATGTGGTGCTGATTGCTGGTGGATGTGCGTCACCACACCTGGCATTGTTGTATGTGGTTACCGGGGATTGAACTCAGGCCCTTGTGCTCACTGGAACCACTGAGCTAACTCCTTGGCCCGTAAAGATGTGATTCTTAAAGAAGCCAGGAATGTAGGAAATGAGACAGATGGGCACATGATAATTACAAAATAACGTGTGAAGTATGCTTCTAGTTCTAGGAAGGAATGGCTATCAAATCATTGAGGCAAGAAGAATGAATTCTACCTGGCTTTGGTGACATTCAGAACAATGCCTCTAAACAAAGGAACACATTCTACAAGTC
This sequence comes from Petromus typicus, assembly GCA_004026965.1. Taxonomy (NCBI): domain Eukaryota; kingdom Metazoa; phylum Chordata; class Mammalia; order Rodentia; family Petromuridae; genus Petromus; species Petromus typicus. The sequence goes on along the minus strand of PVIR01000081.1, from coordinate 72,387 downwards.
TAGAAAAAAACCCTCAATTTAGATGATCAATGAAATGATCAGCTGAATTTGTCAGTTTTCGTTTAAACTCTTTACTGCTGATAAAACTTTAGATTTTTACTCAGAAATGATTAAATTTGAGGTATTTGAGCTTGGCTGTGAATGGCAAGATAGTTCCTTGGTATCTAATTAGTGTGGCATCCTGAATATAGCAAACATTATAATTCCATTGTCTAATTATCTGAGGGATAGAATATAATTTTTTTGAAGGTTAAGTGATTGTTTCTCCTAGTTTTCTTCCTGGATTAATAAGACCCTGGCATGGTTCTGTCATTTGACCTATATAAATAATGTTCCCAAATGATCATATCCACACTAAGTGGGCACAAGAGCTTGGCGCATCACAAACACCAAAGTCATTGCTGAAATTTCTCCTATTTTTCCTCGCGAAGGTTTTACATTTTTAAGTTTCTGGCCTTAATATCACATCCATAACCTCAGTAATTCAACCCAAAGTACATTCTGATAAATGATTGAAATTTATTGCTGCGGTGACACTTAGTTTGGCATCAATAAGAAGTCAGCTGTAAGCTTGAGATCTTGTAATGAAATTTTGATTAAATGGCTTTTTCTCTAATGATACTTACTCTGTGAACCAGCACAGCAGGTAGGAAATATGTGGTGAGAAGGCCACCACAAATTCTTCCGTGTATTTATTAGCAACTCTGTATTCAACACTAATGATTACATTATCTGCTATGTTTGGTTTCCTTTTTTAAGCATCCTATTAAAACAGTTTAGTGTTTGAAAAACATCAACTAGCTTATTTGCATTGGTTGTGTAGATGCTATCATATACCTGGATGAGAAACAAATTCTGCAAGTCTCAAAGCACTAAAAAATACCCAAATTTGGATAATCAAGGAATTTATCAGTGAAATCACCAGCTGAATTTGTCAATTTTTGTTTAAAATTACTATTTATATAAAGCCTTGGTTTTTTAGTCTAGAAATGGTGAAATTCTAATTTTCACCAGAAGGGGAAACTAGAACACTAAAAGTGTTCTGAAATCGACCCTATTGAAAAGATATATGTAATACCTATACCTATATATTATATATATATAATATTTATGTTAAGAAAAATGTACCCTGAAGCAAGAAATAAGAAAATTATAGAAAATGTCAACAAAGTCTCATAACCTTGTGGCCCTGTGTCACATTAATTTTAGTCTTTATAATTTGTACATTTCCTACAAAATTTTCCTTCAAGCTAAACATATTACAAAACAGACAAAGGAAAAAATAACAATTTTCAGTGAAGGGAAATAATATATATTTTATTTTGAATAACATCATGTGAAATCTTAAGGATTTTGAGGTTGATGACCAATTTCCTCAAGATGATTAGTTGGCTAGTTTGGGAGTGTATTTGTCTTTATTGTAGATGAAATTTCACTATGTTGCTCAGGCTGACCTTGGTCTTATAATCATCCTACCTCAGCATCATAGTAGCTGGGATTACAGGTTTGTGCCCTGCACCCAGCTCAGGAGCTTACATATACAGTTTATATAGATCCAGTTCAGGCTGGCCTTGAACTTACTGCGTAGCCCCATCTATTCTTGCACTCAGGGCAATCCTTTTGCCTCAGCCTTCTAGGTGTACCACCACATCCAGCAAGGAGTGTGTATTTTTGAGATTGTGCTATTACTTGAAAATAGATTGGTCCAAGTTACTCTAGGGTATGCTTGAATTCAGACTAAGTGTAAGCTTATTTGTTTCTTCTAGTTTTGCTTATCGAAGATTGGGCGAGTCTTCTATTTTTTTTTTGTTTGTTTTTTTTGAGACAAGGTCTTGCTTTGTAGTTCAGGCTGGCCCTAAGCTTACTATGTATTTCAGGCAAGCCTGGAACTCAGAGCAATCCTCCTGCCCCTGCCGCCCAAGTGCTGGGATTACAGGCATAGATCATCATGCCCAGCACTGTGGTGTATGGTTACTGGGATCAAACTTGGGACATTGTGCTTGCTAGGCAGGCTCTGGAATCACTTAGCTAAATCCCTGGCCTCTAGCCTTCTATTTCTTTTCAAGTTTTACTCAAGAATTTCTTCCTTCAGGGAATATTCCCAATCTCATCCCACTTGAAGTGGATGCTATTTCTTTCATCATCAGAAGCCTGTGAAGAAGCTGTGAAAATACTGGACTAACCCTATAGTTTTGAGTTCTTGAGGTCTGGAGGGGAGGTCTGGGATGTGCCCTTCCAATCAGCTCCGCAGTGGCACAGGGCCACTAGCATGTGACCTCACCTTGAGAACCACTGCTTACCAAGCCTGTATGCAGCTTATGCCATTAACTGTGGTCACAGCAAAGTCCAAAGATTGCTCCTTGTGTTTGTGATCCTGGAGTCTGATTTGACTAAATATTATCTGAGACTAGCTAGCAGTTGAGTGCCACTCGGATTTCCCTATCCCAGGTCTGCAGTTGATTTGTTAGAATTTGACCTGAATGTTGTCTTGTACTTTTGAGTATGTTGTTTCTCAGGAGACGTGATGGGTATGTGTTGTGTCCTTCTAAGCACAAGTGCCCCCCAGGATATTTGTTACTGTGCAAGTCATTTCCCCTAGTGAGCTAAGCAGCACTGTATCTCCAGACCATGTGCACTCGATTCTCAGGAATCAAGACACACTCGCCTTCATTGTATGTGCCACGAGTTGTTCTCCCCAGAAATATGAAAACTGATGAGGACGAGAACTAGGGATGGACTTGGTTAAGTAACACAGCATGTGTGTGTTATCACGCTTGTCCAGGGAAGCGAAACCAGCTACAGCAATCTAGAGACTCAAGGCAGCCAAGAGAAGCTCCAGTCCAAAAGCTTTCAAGTTCAAGATCCAAGAACAGCTAATATTTCAGGTTGAGTCCAGAGCAGGAAAACACTGACGTCTGTGCTGGAGCTTCAGGCAACAGTCCCCCCTCACTCATCAAGTGGGGGTGGGACCTTTGGTTTCCTTCAGGACCACACATATCAGGGAGGGCAGCTGCTTAACCTGGTCCACTTGTTTAAATGTTAATATCCAAAAACATCCACCTCAGCATGTCCGTCCAGAGTAATGCTTGACCAAATATCTGGGTTTTCCAACAGCCTGGTGAAAGTGACACATAAAATGAGTCACAACATAATCTATCTAACTCCAGTTAAGTGGAAATTGGCCCATTGCCTGTGTTTTTTACTTTTTTTGCCCAACATACGAAAGAATGGGCCATTGTGAGTGTCAGCATCTGACTTCCAACTGCTCAGATCACTAGTTTAGTGGGCAAATGGCAGCAAAATGATCTTCAGTCTTTAGAAGAGGAAGGAAATAGCTATGATTATCTAATCAGATCCACTGAGCAACTATCACCAAAAAAACTCCCCCAAACAAAATGACAACAAAAAATTCTCTTATCAATATACAGAAATGAAATGTTTATTAAAGACAGTCATTTCCATTTTATGAGTCTTACTGGTCATATATATGTCTTTATAAACTATTCTTGTATAAATACAAGCTGTGTGGGCAGAGATACATAGATCCACTGGGAACAATATAAATTAATGGCAACTGTTTAAAGACACTGAAGATTAAAACTGGCTGTTTACCAGCGTGGCAGAATGGGTGGAAGACTTTATATGGCATATGTTCTAATTACTGAGCAAATCAACACAGGCAAAGCAATCTAGTGGGCCCCATAGACTCTGCCTCTGGTTCTCCAATTCACAGCAAGCAATCCAAACGACTCTTTCTTCAGAGGTTCTGAAGTATGTGTGATCTCTACAAAACAACCCGTGAAATTCCAATTTCTAAATCATCATTGTCTTCTCTCTACAATATATGGATGTGCAGAATACCCTAGAGGGCCACAGATACCAGATTCTTCCCTAATAACACCAACCCTAGCTTCAGGGCACCAAATAATAAGGGTTCTTTTGTTGGGCCACAGTGAGAGTGTTTATGAAATGTTTTGAGCTCCTCAGATAAAAGATATATCAGTACACTCTTCTCAAGTGAGATTTTCAAATAGATGCCAAAAGAATATTTTTTTTTTAAAGATGAAGAGAAATAGCAGAATTCTTTTTGCTCTGAAGAATTTGGTTTTTGAGCTATATATGTTTTCCAAGATGGCTATATCTAGTTCTCTGTGCCTGATGGTGTCTTAAAACTGCAGATACTTAAAGACAAATAGGTCACAGGCTTCAAAAGTGTCACCACACACCCTTGTCTGTGTTGGCTATAAAGCTGGGTCCCTTGAGTATTTCTGTACCTGACTGTGTTTACCCCTCCCTTTCTGCTTACTTGATTCATTTAAATGTCCTCATTTTGGTGATTTCATTACCTTCAGAATATACTCAAGAGGTCTGGGCCAAAGCACAAACTATGGAGTCAGACTGTCTGGGTATAATTCCTATTCTGTTGTTTTCTGCATGTTTCCTTCATCCTAAAACAGAAATAGATCGTGTTTCAAAAGCTGCTGTCAAGGGGCCGGGAAGTTAGCTCAGTGGTTCCGGCGCCTGTCTCGCAAGCGCAAGGACCCGGGTTCGATTTCCCGGTAACCACATAACAATACTGGGTGTGGAGACCCACACCCAGCAGCAACCAGTACCACATACCACAGTGCCGGGCGTGGTGGCTCACGCCTGTAATCCCAGCACTCGGGAGGCAGAGGCAGGAGGATTGTGATGTGAGT
>PVIR01000081.1:0-67590 GCA_004026965.1 Petromus typicus | reverse complement strand
TGCTGTCAAGATTCACTGAGGGACCAGGGATGTAGCTCAGTGGTGCTGTTATCTGTTTCACAAGCACAAGGTTGTGAGTTTGATCCCCAGGACTGCAAGAAAAGATTGACTGACATAAGTACAATACCTGACAAATATTCATGTCCAATTATAGGCTGGCTGTTGTATTAGTTGTCTTTGCTTTTACCTTAATCTTATGTGACTTTGGTTCCACCACCTGGTGCCACTTTGCCCTGCCTGATTCTGTGGCATTGATGTCTTAAGAGTTTGGCCTCCCTGGGGTGACAGCACCCTCTGCTTCTCTTCCTGCCTTGCTTCTTCCAGATCAGCGCCCCTGGGGGGAGGGTAGCTTCCACTGTGCATCAGTGTTAAGGTTATGACCTTTGTTCTCTGATGATTGCTGCTCTCATTGCATGAGGGGCAGGTCAGTGGCAGAACTGGCCTGTTGGTGTTGTTATTTGTGCCAGCACCACAGACCACGTCCTCAGTATTCATTGCTGGGTGGCTGAAGTGATCAACTCCCTACACGATGGGTCCACTTATTATTCTGCTTATGTGTGGGTTCGACCTGAGAATCTCTGTTCAATGAGCAAATTTTCCCATGTCCACAATGCAGACATTCAACTTCTTTAGTTTCTAGTCAGGTTTTAGGCTGAGTCATTACTTGTTTAGTTTTGTATGCCCATTCTTACTAATCCTCATTCAGTGATTAGCTTAAATTATTCACCCAGAAGCCAGGTATTTGTGTTGTCCCCTAGGTCAAAGGTCAGGTTTTTAGGGCCTGAGGCTACAGAGCCCTAAACATTTGTTTCCTGCTCATATAGAAAAAAATTTCGTATCATGGATGTGGGTGGAGGGTTTCTTCCTTTATAAGAGTTGTACAAAACCAACTTCTGAAGAAGTGGTTGGGAAAAAATGGGGTTAAATAACCAAGAAAATTGCACACAATGAACAAAAGAGCTTAAAGAAGGTTTTGCCTGTGGAGTAAGGCAGAGCAAAGCAGCTGCGTTTTTAGATGAATCAATCTCAGTCTGGCCTTTAACAATAAATAAATGAGGAGCCTCCATCTCCGTTAATTTTGAATACCTGTGGTACATGATAGTAGCCAATAGTTTGTTCTTTTGTCCCACGGATGAGCTGAAGACGGGGGCCTTACTTTAATATGAGACACATGGATTCTATTGCATTCTCATGCTGCTGAAAAGTCTTTTCATGTTCAAATTCCACGGTGTTTTCAATGTCAGGTTTTTTTCTTTCAAAAGGAAAAGAGTCCCCTGTGGAAGTTTATGAAAACTGACACATTTTCTTGTAAAATATCCTTCTGAGACCATATGGTTTATCGTTAAGCACATATTTTTGAACCTTTTAAAATGAGTATTATGAAATTAACGTGAGATGTTTTTAGAAAAGTGAATGCTATTGACTTGGTAGGGCAGAATGCTTTTCTCCTTTGTCATTGTTAGTCTTTATAATTCCCTGCAAAAGACATTTTCAGATATTTAAAGAAAAGGTATTTTGGTCTGTGTAGCAAAAATACGTATCAAAAGAGGTTATATAACACATACATGGCAGCTACTTGTCAAAGTTAAATATTCCCATTTCTTTTCTCCCAAAGCCATTAGATCTATTACCACCTAATTGCTTGGAAAATTCATTTTCTTTTTCTCAAATCACAGCCTTAATTGAGGTCTGAAAGCTCACCAAGTGCCTCTTAAATCAGTAACCTAACTTTTTTTTTTCTTTTAATTCTTCTATAATTTAACTTTGTGGCTGAGGCCATATTTTTTTCTCTTTGAGACAGTGACGGCAGTCAGTATTAGTGGGAAAACTTCTCTGAGAAAGGAGAGTACTGAGGAGCATTTTGCTGTTTCCAATCATGCACATTGAGGCCAAAAGTTCCCAACGAAGTGAAGAGATACTAACACAAGCATCTTATCAATCATGCTGAATTCAGATTTTTAAAAACTGACTTATGTGGGTGTTTTATCTTAAATGTCAGAAGGAGAAGGCACAAATCTCGGCTTCGCTTTGGCTGTGGAAATCTTCCCGGCACGTGGCCATCTGCAAAAGCACCATATGTGTCGGGAACACCACCTTACGCCTTGTTAGACATGTCCTAAAGAATTTATGTAACAGGAAATAATTTCCAACTTTGCTTAATGACAGATCAGGGTGCTTTCAAGCATAAATGATGGTTAGAATATTTACAACCAATGTTTGAAATCAGAATTAATTTTAAATATGTTACAGAAAGGAAAATAAATGTCACTTAGACATGAATGTAGATACATTCCTTCAGGTTAGAGTTGCTTTTTTGAAGAGTTACTTTGGGAAGCTGTGAGCTAATTTGAGAAATTTGATCGTGCTTCAAAATGTTTTCAAGACTCCTCTATTGAAATTGCTTTAGTGTTTGACTTTAGTGAGCCTCTTGGCTTGGTTTTAGAGTTACATTTTTTTGTTATATCCTTTTAAAGCATTTTATTCACCAACCTTGAATTTGAGTGAATTTTTATTTGCTTAGAAATTTACAAGGATGTGTTGCAAGTGATTCCACAAAATCCTGTGTAGTACCACCTTTTCTGGAATGGTTATGTGTCCTTTCTCAGCCTATGATAACGTAGATTTCCAACTGAGAAGCAGTTAGTATATATTTCTCCTGTTTAACCTTCATAGATTGCAGAGAATATAGGTATTATCGCTGTTATCCAGGTGAAGCAATACTGTTCAAGTGATTTGAGATTCTTTAGAATTGGTAAAGACCTGGAATTTATCTGGGACTAAATTCCTATTTTTTCCCCTCACACCTTCTATTTTCTCCTTCTGAGGTAACAACATCCTTTAGGAATAATAAGACCCGCTGAGCTGGTGACACCTCCTTTGTGTTACTCTTTAATTACATTGTCTGTGTACACACCTATGTGAGTGTGGGCTAGTATTTCAGAGATAATTTTAAACTTCTGTTAGTGACTCTGTAGCTTTAAGAGATGAAGAGAAGTGAACAAATGTCATATGCATAGCAAGCTCTGTGTTAGGAAAGCCAAACGATATTGGGTACCATTGACAGTCATAATGTTTTACCTCCCAGTGTTACAAAAATTTGCCTCATTAAACAAGCTCAGACAAATGAGCCAATAAGAAGTCCTGTTTCTAACTAGCACATCCTAAGAGTAAATAAACAACAGGAGTCTGTGATTTCAGTGCAACAACAATGGGAGGGATGGACCGGAAGTGACTTGGGCCTCTGCTTCAGATGAGATATTTAAACCAGAGAAGAGCTCATGAGCATATTGAGTCCTTGGTTTGGGTGGTTGTGCATCCTGCTTGCTCAGGAGACTTGATTTTGAAAATAATGAAACTGGAAATAGATAGTAATTTAGCTATGGTCCAGATGCTGGTGTCTCTGTGTACAATATCAATCAAAAGGGGCTACTATGGCTATCCTGTTTATTACACTGTGGGTGGAGTGATCAACTCATTTTGCTCTGCCTGGGAATTTCCTTGTTTTAGCACTGAAAGTCTTGGCCTCTTGGGAACCCTTAAGTCCTGGGCAAACCAGGATGGATGCTTGGTCTTTGATGGCAAGTTCTCTTAATAATTTTAATTTAAGTGAGGGATTTAGCTCAGTGGTTCCGGTGCCTGTCTTGCAAGCACAAGGACCTGGGTTCGATCCTCGATAACCACATACCATACTGGGTGTGGAGACTCACGCCCAGCAGCAACCAGTACCACATACCACAGTGCTGGACGTGGTGGCTCACGCCTGTAATCCCAGCACTTGGGAGGCAGAGGCAGGAGGATTGCTGTGATGTGAGTTTGAGGCTGAGCTCAGGGCCAGCCTGAACTACAAAGCGAGACCCTGTCTCAAAAAACCTAAAAAAAAAAAATTTTTTTTTAAAAATTTATTAATACATTTAATTTTCACCACAACCCTGTGCCTGTTATTATGCTTACTTTATGGATGAGGAAATGCTTGCGTAGAGAGGTTAAGCAACTTGCCAAGCATTCCATAAATAGGAATGACAGAATCACAATTTGAAATCTGGCAGTCTGATATGGAGTCAGGCTGTCTCTCAGTGGATTACCTCCATGAAGGCTATCTTTACAAGTGCTGTGGTTTGTATGCAAAGGAAGAAGAATTGCTGGGCACAGAATGATGGTTAAAAAGTATCTCTACTCTCACCATGTTTACACTGGGTAGTAGTATGGCTTGTTTCTAGATGTCCCCCCAGTGCTTCATAAACTCTTAGAGGGAATGTTTTAAAAAAATTCAAATATTTATTGGTACATTATATATACATATCCTGATTGCACTCAACAATGAGAATTTGTACCAGTATCTGACACAACTTAATGCTTATTTTTTCCCATGTAGAAGGCACTTTTTTAGAGCTGACTGAATCTAGAATATGGGATTAATTCACAGTACAATGCTAGCCTCAAGGACATTAGGATTGAGGGTGTGAGCACTACCCTCCCTGAGTGCCCTGGGTAAGATCAAAGAGGCAGAAAGATGCTGTTAGATTCTCTTGTTGCTTTTGCTGCCATGTGGGCACCAGGAACTGTTTCTCCTCTGAGATGCCCCTCTGCATGTGCCCCTCTGCCTTGGAGCTAACTGATTATGAGCTGAAACCTCTATAATCTGTGAGCTAATTAAACCCTTTCCTCCTTCACTTTGGATCTTGGGTGTTTTGTCTCAGCAATAAGAGAAAAGTAACTAACACATGTAAGCAGTCAAGAAAACAGGCAATCACTAGGACAGCAACTCTTATGAGAAACTAAGTAGAATGATGTATTTGTGTATGTTGGAAGGTTAATTAACTCAATCTCAATGGCCTGGGATGACATCAAACAATATTCAAAGGGTCCAACCTCTGCTTGATGTCTCCAGGTTGGCTAAAACAGAAATGTCTCATTAGCCTTTAACACTGGGAGCTCATAGAAGTGACAGCAATGAAAATAGCTGAGAAAAATAAAAATAATTGTGAAGGACTGAACTCTGGCCCTTCCCACTCCTTCTCTTTGCTCCCAGGACCTCATGGGATTAACAGCTCCTCCAATCCATGCTCTCACCATGATGTACTGCACCACCAGAGGCCAAAGCAATGCTGTCAATAGACCATGGACTAAAGCCTGAGGAACCATGAGTCAAAAAAAGCCTTTTCTTTTATTACATTGATTTTGTCAAGTATTGAGTCTCAAGGACACAACGCTAAGACGCCTCCCTGGTATATTAATCTGACTATCAATGAGTTCTGATGTTCACCAGATATTTCTGGGCCATGGTTTGGCTATGTGATAGGATTCATATTAGGGTGACTGTGTGATACTTTGGTTAAAGAAATGGAATACTGTATGTGTGACATCCCTGTAGAATCATTAAAAGCCAGCGCATGGTATACTATATTCTCTTTAAGACTTAGATAACAAAGAAGAGCACAGGCCCAGACTACCTGGCAGAGATGTGAGGCATTAGTGAGAAATGTCTTTGTTGCTTCAAACTGCTGAGGAATTCTCAGTTTGTTACCGCAGCAAACATGAGCCCACACAAAGGAGGTGGCTGGTGGGTGCCAGCATCATGGAAGTTTATAGTGTGCCAAAGTGGATGGACTTAACACAAGTCTTGTGCATTTGACTATAACCTTTTTGATTTTCACTTAGTTTTGTAATGAGTGGGTTGACTGCCTGCTTTGTCTGATTGTGGCTGGTGGTAGCAATGATGTCATTGTATGTGTAGCACATGAAGCTTATGTTCTGCTCTGCTTTGTGTCTGCTCGCTGTGTCTGAGTAACACCTTCACCTGGACAGTCATTCACAACCCTGGATGCACCTTACTCTCTCTTGGGGATCTTTAAAAATATCTCTGTGGACCTGTGTTCTAGACTACGTTGTCTGCAGAAGGTCCTTATGTGATTCTAATGTACAGGAAGGAGTTTCAGCCTAAACTTGACCATTGACTTCTGATGAAGGGTTGACCTAAAACTACTGATGATCCTCTTTACATCTGTAGTGAGAAGCAGCCTAGGATTCAGAAGGTACCAAAATGGGGAATAGATGCCATAACTCGGAAGAGGTAGCAAAGCATGGAACTGCACAAGTGCATTGGATTGGCTAACTCAGAACAAGCCTTCAATGGTGTCTGATACTATCTTTCTGGAAGGCAACCCAAAGTGCCCATTAACATCTTGAGGAATTTAACATGTTACAAATGTTTACAACCTCAGAGATATGGTTTCCTTAAGAAAGAGGGGATCATATCTAGGAGGGGTACCTAGCCTAGGGAATCCTCCACTTTCATACGAAGGTGACCTGATCCATAAAGGTTGTACTTACTGCTCCCTTGGGGGTGATCCTTGTCTCCTGTTTCTTTGCATTTGCTTGAGACTGACCTCAGCCCTCTGACTGGCTGACCTATGCGTTGTGTTTTCGGCCCAGCTGACTTGTATACCCTTGCACCAGCTCTTGGATTTTATTTCCGCCTGTACCCTCATTTGTGCTTTCTCCTTCCACAGTCTGGGCCCTCTGGCCCTGCGTGCCATCAGGCGCAGGGAGTCAGGGTGGCCCGCCCTGTCCATTCACTCCTCTTTGCTGCTTTGCCCACCTGGAACGTTTCTATTCTTCAGAGCAGCCTGGCAGCTCCGGCCCACTCAGGCTCAGCAGAGGCCGGAGGAAGGCCTGACTCCCCTCTGTGCAGCTTTTCTAATTTGACACTGAGCTGCCTGCTCCAGGACCAGGCTGGCTTCTCCCCGACTCCTACCTCCGCCACCTTCCTTGAGGGTTTAGATAGATCATAAGCAGAAGTTAATTGCAGATAAAAGTTTATAGTGAAGCAGGCAGGTTGTAGCACAATATTCATACAGTCTAAAGTAACTGGGGCTCTCTCAGGGTCATTGAAATGTACAGAGGTGTCGTTGCAATGCATTTTTAAAACCTAGATAGACTGTGTGTCATATAAAATGCATTATAAAAGGTTCCAATTGAGTCATTGGATTAAATGAACCTTTCAACACCGTGCAAAAGGATAGAGATGGTATTCGGTGTGATGGAGTAGTCAATTCCTAGCTGCCTCCTTATGCAGTGTTGTAATCTTCTGGGAAGGCTTTATTTAAAAAGAGAAATAAAAAGAATAAACCAATGAACTTCTCACTCTATTACATATAAAGTATTCTTTAGAAAAACAACCAAGACTACCAGTATCTACTCAGGATAGTGACAGCTAAAGCTTCTTCCTTCCTTTGCCTTCCTGCTAGTGATGCCTGTCTGCCTTCCCCTCCCCCACCCCGCCCAGCATCCTCTGCTGCCTGTTCCATGACTGATTGCTCATTTGCTAAAAGCTGTCTGAATTACGCTCTCTTCCCTTAAATAGCAAGTGGTACATTCTCTTAATGTCACAATTAACAGGAAGCTGGAAGCCAATCTCTGACCAGTGAGCAATATAGGCAAATGAGAACAGATGCAATCAACATATTAAAAGGGTTTAATTTTCTTTATTTTAAGCCTGGTTTTAGACAATTGTTTAAAAGATTCCATTTGAAATCCATTTATGTGGTCTCATATTTAGGGAAGAGTTTAAGGTCACCTTAGAGATACTTGCTTTCATCAGAATGACATATGTCGCACTGTTAGCTTTATGGAGAACAGCACGTAAAAGAACCTTTCTGATCTCATCTGGCCCAAATCCCCAAGTCCTCCCCCACCTCCGCTTCTCGCCCCTCATCGTCTCACTTTCGGACTCTGTCTGTCTCTCAGCTCTGCCACTGATTTGTATGTGATATCCTCAGTGTGTTTTCCAATTTAAAGATATCATTCTCTTCAACTATTTCCCTCTGCTTGTTCCTCATGTATCTATACCATGATTATTTCTTTTAAAATCTAATATATCTGAAGGTAGAGGGCTGCTCTTGCAGATAAAAAATAAGGAAGTAAAATTGTTATCCTATTACAATGGCTATGGGCAGTGTTGACATCCATGGGTAGAATTTACTGTCATTTATGACAGAACTTCTTGAAAGGCATTGATGAAATTAAAATTTATAAAACATGTTTTTTTTTTTTTTTTTTTTCCCTGTAGCCTCCATTCAAATTTTGATTGAGCAACTAGTCATACTGACTTTCGTTCTCCTGGACTGTTTTCCTCCACTTCCACTTGGACCAAATCCTAGAGTCTTCCTGTGAGCTGTGAAGGGGAGTGGGAAGGGGAGCCAGCCGAGATGCTGGCATTTGGCAGGGCCAGGAGTGGCAGGATAAACCCCCAGGCTGATAGCAGTTGCTTCAGGGAGAGAAGATGGTCTTAAATCGGACAGTGAGATCTTAGCAAGAGTGAGAGGTCAGGCTGTGAATGCCACTAAGTGCTGAATTTAACAGCAGTGCTGGCGGGGAGCCCACGAACAGGCCCTGTGGCACATCCACGAGTGCTGGTCCAGATAAGCGTGAGGCTGGGGATGCAGGTCCCAGACCTCCTCCTCCAACTCCTACGTCATAGGAAACACACTACATTCTCAGGTGTCCTCTTGGGGAACAGAAGCCAAGTGAAGGCTTCTGAAACACAGGACATTAATCCAAATAAAAGAGAGAGCTCCCTAGAGAAAATTAGATTCATTTACCAGAGAAGAGTTAACTCAGTTTTTATTACCACTCAGCATGTGGGTGCTAATGAGGAAGATTAGATTGTTACAGATAAAATAAAGGAGTTGATTTTTTTCGTTTGCACATTTGTGTGGAATAAGAAAAACTGGGAAGTTCTGCTCTGTGTGTGTGTGTGTGTGTGTGTGTGTGTGTGCATGTGTGTGTGTATGTGTGTGAGCAGAGTTCAACTCAAAACTCAGAGAGAAGTAGTGACAAAGGAGGAAATATCTGGTTGGTTCTCAATGGGTTGGGTAAGTAGCGAGTGACCTGTGTCAGTATGCGGTACTAATTGCTGCTGGGCATGAGTCACCGTGCCCAGAATTGTGGTATGTGGTTACTGGGGATTGAACCTGGGCCCTTGCACTTGCGAGGCAGGCGTCGGAACCACTGGGCTAAATCTTTGGCCCAATAGGACAGTTTTTGATGCAGTGAGCAATGCATTACAGTATCCACTAGTCAAGAAAACATTTAACTTCACTCTACTCTTCCATGTAATGGCTTGATCTGAGCTGACATTAATTCTAAGGCCTCGTGCTCAGGAAGTGGCAAGCGATTTAGTCAGGCTTTGTTACAGGTGTCGCTCTCTCAAGCTTTTCTTTCAGGTCTAGGTTCGGCCTGACCCTCTTTTTCATTTGTGTTCTCCCCAGGGCTTGTTGCAGCCATCATTTATATTATGATATTTATTTTTAATTGCAGACAATATCAGTCTTTTGGCCAACAAAATTACCTAAGGTGTTAGATCTAAGATAATTAAGTTTCTATCAGTTATATTTAGAAGAAAGCTGAGTACATCCTCGCAGAATATTTTACTTTAACAATTTATTACTCGGAAATGCTCCTCATGCCAGGGTTCTGGTCCTATAGCTGCCAGCTCCTGCTTTTATCTCCATGGGTCTTGGTTCGTCTGAGTAGTCAGTGTAAAATTTATACTTGTCGCCAACAAGAATATTGTCTAACTCGGTTCAAACATTATAGTATTCACTTTGGGCGGAGTAAAGGCAATAATTAAGTCTCACTACCTACCAGGCTTTACCTCAGTTACTTCATTTTACCCTTGCAGCACTGCAAGTGCATAGTGTTTATTACTACTGCGTTACAACAAGAAGCTGAGGTTCAGAAAGGATAAGGAATTTCCTGCTCGGGGAATGTCAGGATTTTAAGTAGGCTGCCTCTGACTCAGAAATGCATACTTTGAAATGGTGGTAGGTATTTCTCTCTCTATCTCTCTGTGTTTAAATGTATCTTTATGTGTTTGTCTTCCCAGCAAGACTGAAAGTACAGCCAGGCTAGATCCCTCCATGCGTGGACACACACAGCCCCATTCTGCACACATGACCAGAGCGGCACCATGCATTCCGTGGGTTTATACAAATACATTGTGATTACATGGTTACTTTACTCATTTCTCACATTGCTCAAGTGAAATGCATTTGCAGACTCAAGAAATTTCTGTGAGTAAAGGATCTAGTTTCAAGAAATGTGACGGCATCACTTTATTAAACTGATGAAGATTGACTTCAGGCAAATAAGTCATAGGGATCTGTTTATAAACAAGGACTAACATTAAAATTCAGTGAAGATTTGCCTTTCTAGTGAAAACTAGAAAAATGCTTATCTTACACAACCATCTCCATTAACAACCTTCCTTGGAATCCACGTTGCCAACAACAACAACAACAAAAAAGCCGCCAAGGTGTAAGAGAAGATCAGATCCCTGCAAAATCAACTGAGTAGTCTTGAAGGATGTTTCTTTTAGGTTGTAGGAGATGACACCTGCTTGACTGTTGGGTACTTGCTTCCCGCCATCAGACTCCACATTTGTCCATCTAAACTCTAAGGAACACTCTTCTGCTTCTCATTTGGTAAACCTCTTCCAGACTGCTGTGTTATTTTGTTTGCCTTTGTAACAGAATGCGATCTCTAGTTATCTGAAGACAATTGAATCGCGGGCTGTAGTGACTTCGTCCCCTGAGGAGGCAGAGAGATCCCATCTCCTGCCAGCTTGTTTCAAAGCACTTGTCCTGGGTTGCTCCGCTCCCATCCGGTGTTATGTTAATTAGTATAAGGTTCAACCTTAGGAGACCCTTCCCCGCTTTAGGGACTTTAACTCAGGCTCTGAAGATTTTTACACACTGAATAGGAAACAGGGTCCATCTGAGCCAAGGAATATGGCAATAACCTGGAAAACGCGTGTTGCACTTCACATGTGTTTTAAGTTTATTTTTACTTCAGATGTGAAATGAAGGTGTCAGATGTGTTAAAGACATACAAAGAATCAATGGATTAAATAGATATCTGAGACAGAAACATAGAAAATTATAAACATATAAATCTCTTAGTTTTTCTCAAAATCCTCCCTTGACCCAACCCTGCCTCTTTCCCCGACATAGGCTGCTCGTGACGCTTGTTCCGGAGAATTCCACCCTGACTTAACCTCAATTGTGTGTCTTATGTTTCCAGGACACTTTCATTCTCTTGGGTTTTTAAAACCAAGGCCTGCCAAATTAAGTGTCACTTTCTATTGAGTGTGGGATGTGAACTACTACTTTCAAAGGGATGCCTTGAGAAGAACTCATTTCCTCAGTCTTCCGAGGTGACAAGACTTTTGTTTGCTAGTATTAAATTAACACATGCAACGTCTGAATTTAAACAAAAGAATGTAAGTCTGCTGCTAATGACTGTCGATTTAGTTCCAAGTCTTAGTGGCTTTCTTTCAGGCTGTTCTTATGATGAATAGCAACTGAGATTTCTTTTTTTTAAAAGAAGACATTTTGAAAAGAGGCTCATCTCTATTTACTGGTTACACTTCAGTCTGACGCTATAAAATCCAAGCTTCACTCATATTCTATAATTGTAAAAATCATAATGATTGGTCTGAAGTTGTGTGTGTGTGTGTGTGTGTGTGTGTGTGTGTGTGAATGTGTACCTTTTGTATAATGGGACAAAAATTATCCATCCTAGAAGTCTGTTTTCTAATCAGAGTGATTTTGAGCAGTGAGACAGTACAATTGAAAAATCAATTTACTGTATTTTGCAGGACCAGAGTATAGGTAGCCTTAAATAGGATCTTTTTGAAATTAATGGCAAAATTGATGTTTCCTTTTCTTTATTATGAGTCAGACTAATAGATATAAAAGGGCTCTGCCATCTAATGCCTCTTTTCTTCTCTTTAAAGTGCAGGCTTGAATTAGAACTGTGAAAATGATAATCAAGAACATAATTACACCCTTTCACTCTTCTTGTGAGAGGAAGGCTTGTAAATAAACTTGAGTAAATCCATTGCTTCCAGCTTGAACAGCCTAGTCCCTTATGTAGTTTTGTTTCTTTGAGCAGATTAGCTGGGACAAATCCCATTTCACTCAATAACTGCCTGGATTAAGAAAGTTTTTTGAAGGAATTATTTCTTTTGAAGGAATAATTTATATAAAGCAAGCTGATTTGAATAATTGATTCTACTTTGGCTACTGAAAATACAATTTCTCCTAGCAACTTGTAAAAGACTTTGGCTTGACTGGCATTGCCTTCAGTGTTTCTTCTCATAACAGTGAGGTTAAGGTTTCCTTATTATATTTATGCCAGAGAAAAAACATGAAAGAGAAATCTCCATAAATGTAACTTCTTTGTCAATTAACCACTGGGCACTTTGCCTAAAAATCTTTTTTGCCTTAAATTAAGAAATATGAAATTAAAGTTAAAGGGATAGTTAATTCTTCTAAAACTAAGGATTTAATTTTTACCTTTATAAAATTCTGCATAATAGCTATCGATATTTAGTTCTGTAAAAATTGATAAAATCATACTTTGTCTATACTTGAAAGATAGTCTTTTTTACAATTGTTAAATAAGATTTCATAAAAAATTCTCCATTGAAATGTTGTGAGTCAACATTTAATGATAATGTAGTTTCATAGTATTAAGCAGAGGTGCTGAATTTTCACCTGTCATTGCATTCATTGTCTAATAAGTTTTTCAGTCTCTAGTCTGAAGAAATAACTGATATATCTGCTTATTAAGTATTTAAGATAAAACAACCTAATAATTATAATTAAAACATAAAAGCCATTTAGAAAAATAATTTATCTGAGGAAAAGAGAAAGCATTTCTGAAATAGCTAGTGATACCTGTTGACCAGTGGGGCACCGTTCAAGTTTCCAGCCTTGGAAAGAGATGAACAACGCCTTCACTTGCTTCCTGTTCCCACCTGATTTTCAGGTGGTGTTTGCTTTTTCTCATAGCAGCTGTTGAAAACAGTGCACAATGATATGAGATCATCGGAAGGAAAGTAAGTAGTTGTAATGTTGACTCTGAACTACCTGGGCACTAACTAGTAGTTCATCTTAGTTACTCTTGTCTCTCTGGGACAAAACACCTATGAGCTACAAGTTAAAGGAGGAGAATGTGTAGAGCTTTTAGTCTATAGTTTGCTGGTTCCAAGGCAGGGCATCATGCCAGAGGGGTGTGGTAGTGTAGAAACAGTTCACGGCATGGCAGGCAGGAGGGAGCAGGCCTGCCTTCCATCTTTCCTTTTTTAAAATTCCATCCAAGAATCCTTTTTATTTGATCCAGGCTATGAGCCTTTTGGTTGGTGCTATCCACACCCAGGGTGGGCCTTTCCTCGTCAGGACGTCCTTCATCCACTCCCAGGACTGTGCTGAACCAACCAGTGGACTCATCCAGTATTGCCCACCTATGAAGGCATGGCGCTGTGGGGCTCTCTAACTAACAACCAAAAATCAGTTTTGGTGGGGTTTGACAGATATGTGTGTCCCTTAAATCCCAGTATTCTTAGCATGTTTTAAAATCTGCTGTAGCTTTCCAGGGCTTAGTACAGTTTGAGAAGGGCAGCACTTAGGACAATATATTCCAGAAAGTTTTATACATACCTCTTAGTTTACTATCTAAAATTAGATTTCTTGGGTTTTCAATTCTTGGTACTTATGTTTACTGTCAAAGAAAAGAAAAACTAACAATTAATGCATTCAATAGAAATACTTTTATAATAACTTCAATCCACTTCATGTAATAAGCTTATGTTCTATGATTCAGCAGTTCTTCTCCTAGGAATTTGTTCTGTGCAAATGACCAGAGATAAAGATTTGCACCTGAGGTACCTAACATCCTATTGGTTATAAGAGTGAAAAGTAGAAGAATAAATCAGTGGAATTAGCTACCAAGCTATTAGAAATAGTCAATTACCTGCTAGTATAGGGAACTGCTGAATCATAGAATCTAAGTGCATTAAAACTTTTAATATACTTTACTGAAGCATTAAATGAAAAGGTGGTAACAATTGAAAGTGTGCCATCTACAGAAGATGTATATGAAGAGGCACTGATATTTCCCATCAGTTAACTTGGTGCATAGCAACAAAAAGACAGTTTTTGCCACTTCTTCAAAGGTCAGAAATTGAGAAGTATTAGATTTATACTGAAAAATAAAAAGTAAGTAGTGTTTACTAATAATGTTGATTTATAAATACTTCTCAAATGTGTCGATGGTCCCCAGTGAGGTTTTGGCAGCGAGTTATGGTTACTGCTCAGGAAAGAGAAGACCATGCCTGAGTAGCGGAAGCAGCATTGTTACTTTGGTTTGATTTGGATGTTTCTAGCTGGCTTCAGAGTCTTCAAAATAACCTTGTTATCTGAACTGAAAATCTGCTCTTTCTGAATTTTCTTATCTTTATGAGTAGAGCTACTAGCCATATATCTGGCCAAGTTAGGCTGGAAAATAGCCTGAACATACCACCATAAGCCTGTACCTAGGGCTAGGAGCGAATTGGTCACCAGTTTCTGTCAATTCTTTTTCTGGAACATCTCTCAAATACACCTCAATTTAGTGTCCAAAAGTTACACTTTTGTCTTTCTTGTTTCTGTGTATCCTTCTAGTGTCAGCCTTATTTTCTAATCTAACATGAGGACAGAAGTATGTGATCTCTGAAGTGTGTATCAGATTGTGTCATGTTTCTGCTTGGAATTTTAAATAGATTTCTATGGCCTACGGGATGGACTAAGCTTGTGTTTAATTTTGAATAGTCCTAGGAACCATGAACGTCTTTGCCTGCCACACAGCTGGTATTGCAGAACCTCCCCATCCATTAGTAAAGCTGTGGCTTTGCTTTTGCCACATCCTGACTTAGCCCAATCCCTGATGCTTTTGAGTTTGATTTATTTTCACAAGCACAGCCTTCCTCTAAACTTCTCACATCATGCTCCACACTCTGTCTCTGGCTTTGACTTTTTCATCCTGTTCTATTTGTCCTTGCTTGTCATCAGCAGCCATGGAAAATTGTACAGAGAATTCTGCTGGAATCAGGGCTTCAGTGTGGGGGGAAGTAGAAGTAATGCCTACTTGATACCTATTACTACTTCTTAAAGTCACTTTAATGACACGTAGTGTTGCCCGAAAGCCCAGGGTCAGACTGAACTTGTCAGAAAAGGCTCAGCTGCTTACTGTCAAGATTGAGGTGACAGTCCCAGAACTGAGGGACAGCTACCACAGAAGTGTTGTACAGACAAGCTTTTCATAACAGAACGCAGTCTTCACATCTCTATCACTTATGTATTGACTAAAGAATTGAATAACTTTTTGGGTACACTGTAATGTGGAGGTATATTTGTACATGATATAATGATCAACTCAGGATATTTATGCTTTTAAAAATTATCTTATTTTCCTTTCTGCAGGTTAAGAAATACTTTCTTGTTTGCTAAATTATTCTTGGTTGGGAAATGGTTTAGAATTCGAAAAAAAAGCAGGCAGTCATAACTTCCTGCCTTATATTTTAGTTTATTAATAAATAATGTCTTCAGTAAGCTGAGATATAATAATTTTATTTATTTCTTTTTTTGAGACAGGGTCTCGCTTTGTAGTTCAGGCTGGCCCTGAGCTCAGCCTCAAACTCATATCACAGCAATCCTCCTGCCTCTGCCTCCCGAGTGCTGGGATTACAGGCATGAACCACCACGCCCGGCACTGTGGTATGTGATACTGGTTGCTGCTGGGCGTGAGCCTCCACACCCAGTATAGTATGTGGTTACAGGGGATCCAACCTGGGTCCTTGAGCTTGCAAGACAGGCGCCCAAACCACTGAGCTAAATCCCTGGCCCTGAGATATAATAATTTTAAATGTTTTTTAAATGCAGCTAAAGTACAATTGATTATTAGATGGAAAAAAATTTTTTAATATAATTAACATTTAATTTCTTAAAATACTTTTTAATATTTCTAATTAAAGAATACCCAAATTAAATGCACTTTAAGCAAGTAAAATATTGACAATGCTTTTATTTACTTTAATAACATATGACTTGAATATTTATAATTTACCTGTTGAGTCATCATTTACTTTATAAGAACTTATTTTTGATGAGCTTTTGAATGAACATAAGATAATTTAATTTCATGTGCATAGAAAATTAATATAAATATTGAAATAAGACAATATGTAAATTGTGTATAGGAGGCTTTACAGAGATCAAATATGTGTTTATGTCTTTACTATTATTTTAAAATTATGATACATAATACCTTAGCACTGCAAAAGGATTTCATTGGGTTTAAGTCTTGTAGGGTACACATGAATGAAGATGATTGAATTGGGAAGACGTTTGGAGCCCAAATAGGATCAGTGGGTCTATTTTGTCCGGAACACGTGGGAGGGTAGAGCGGACCACTGAACAGACAGTGGAGGAACAGTTCTGTGGCTCCTTGGCTCAGACAGGCCACACTAACAAGATACTTACCCTTAAGTAATTTGTTGTTGTTGTTTAGTTTTTTGAGACAGGGACTTGCTTTGTAGATCAGGCTGGCCCTAAATTCACTGTATAGCCCAGGCTATCCTTGAACTCACAGCAATCCTCCTGCCTCTGCCTCCCGAGTGCTAGGATTACAGGCGCGAGCCACCACACCTGGTATTGTGATATGTGCTACCTGGGATTGAACTCAAGATGTTGTGCTTGTCAGGCAGAAACTGGAACCACTGAGCTAAATTCCTGGTCCCCTTTAAATAAATTTATGTAAAAATGGGACCTCTACTTTGACTAAAAATCAATAAATGTTCTAATCTAAAAGATTAGAAGACACAGATTTTGCTTTTAATGAAAAAAGGGACACATTTACATTTAGGCAAATGTTGATGATCAAACATGTTGTGAACTTTTTCCAGACAAAAATAATTGTGTCTCAGAAAGAGAAGCTTTCACTGACACCCTATCTCCAGTAATAACAAACATATTGTAAAACCCATCCAACTGATGAGCAGTTTTGGCCGTTAGGAGAGTTTTCAGCAAGAGAATGAGACTAGAATGGAGTAGAAGGGAGGCCATCTGTTTCAGTGTTGAATTCAAATTTTCTATTATTGATACGACAATTAGCAATTGATAAATATTCCAGAGAAAACCTGTCTTCATTAATATTTAAAACTAGGGAAGTGGATGGTTTAGTTTGAGGATTTGGGTGGGATTTGAATACAAGAACACCAGAATTTAGTGGATATAGGGTTTGTGTTCCTTGTTAAATTCTGGAATGGCCTGGGGATACAGGACAGCATTAAATTAATTTCTCTTTTCACTCCTGTTTTCATGCAATTTCCCACATTACACCTTTTGCTATAATATGTGCCATGTTCAATTAAGGTGTGCTAGTATGTTGAAGTATTTTTCAACAGCTCTCTTGAAATCTCTTGGATGAGGTCAGCTCACGGGTCAAACTAATACATGCTAAATGCTTGTATGTAATTTTTTAGCTTCAGACAGGCTTGAAGGCGTTTATTTGACATACTCCTGAGAATAATTGGTTGTCCAACCATCTTGACAGAATAGGCTTTTTGAGAATAAAATAGGCCGTCTTTCATGCTCTTCCTGTATCTCATTTGAAGTAGCATCTTCCAACAATCCCAGTTTTAAGGTTACTTCTGCTCACCTTGTGAAAGTAACTTGTTCCTTTCAATCCTTTTGTTTCTTGGGCCTTTAAAATGCTTGAAGCTGTTCTCGCAAACTGTCACTGTTAATCATGCACATTTGTTTTGCCTTATGCTATTAGTAGGATAGAATTTACTAGCTTCTTTTCATGATCCTGTTATACTGAAACACTTAACATCTGCCATAAATGATTTATGAATAGTTAGTTAAAATTATATTTAAACATATTGAAGGTGCAAACTTTTTTGAAACCGTAACTGTTTCCTCACATTTCAGAACCCTCTAACACTTTCTAGTTGTAATTAAGAGATAACTTCATTTCATTATTATTTTGGAGCCTGAAGCTGTCACAATTTATCTTTTATTTTATGCAGCATTTTCCCTTTTAAATGAATTCATAAAACTCTCAAGTTATCCAGGTGAGTGTAGACCGTTGGGTGCAATTTTCTTTTTAAATCAGATAGATGCTCCAAAGTAAGAAGAGTTTGTGATTGTTAGGACTAATGTATAATCCTAGATTAGGAATGTAACTAAACAGAGGGAACACACACACACACACACACACACACACACACACACACACACACACGAGTTTGATGCTTATTTACTTTTTTATATTCCTCATCCCAAAGGTCATTTTATTTAAATAGCTCAGATCACTTGGGTCACAGAAACTAATGTAATAAATCTGGCCACTTATGTTGAAGCATTAGCTAAATGAATTAATATGCCTCTTCTAAATAAACAGCTCTCTTGAGATTATTTCAGCCCAGGAGTTCAATAAATTTACCACCCCAAAACATTATGCTTAAATAGAGTTCTATTCTCACGGGAGTTCAGCCTCGCCAACGCAGAATCGCACTTTACCAGGGCTTCCAGCTCTATTTCCTTCCCTACGCTTCTCTTCTTTCCTTCCTGTCCTCATGTTTTGAGAGACCTTGTGACTGAGAAGACTCCACTGAGTAAGAGCAGATCCCAGCACCGTAAAGTCTGTAACTGGTTGGCAGAGTATCGTGTAATATCCTAAAGGAAGGAGAACCATCGAATCTCTCTTAGGCTCAATGACCTCAACTTCACAATAAGGGTTCTGTGTGTGTTTGTGGGTAAACTGGTTTAAGGAAACATTTCCAGAGTTGCTAGAGAGAGGTGGGGAGTGAGGAAAGGTCTTTTCAGCTAAGATGGAGTCAGCTGACCTGAGTTCAGTAAAATACTTAGTAATTACTAAGGTTAGTAGTGTTACTAAAAAAACCAAAAGGAAGAAAACACCTTTCAACTTTCCACTTGCTAAGGTATGCATAGCACTAGTCACTATACTCAGGCAGGCAGAGACATCAGATGGGGGACGCTCATATTAGAAAGAAACTGCTATTTCAGGTTTGGTCTGTATATTCCTTTTAGATATATTTTGTTTATTCATTATTTTAGTTCATCAGTACATGTGTGGAGTACATAATGGTTACACTCCTCATGGGATGTTGACATCTGTACATACATGTACATAACACATCTTCATTCTTTTTCGCATCCCTCAATCCCGTTCCTTTCCTACGTGCGTGCAGAATATGTTGGAACAAATACACATAGACGTTGTTCAGCATATGCTTTTCAAAACATACTTTAAAAAGCATTAATTACAATGCCGAATGTGGTGGCTCATGTCTGAAATCCCAGTACTCGGGAGGCAGAAGCAGGAAGATTGCTGTGAGTTTGAGGCTCGCCTGGCTACATAATGAGCTCAGGGCCAGCATGAACTACAAAGCAAGATCCTGTCTCAGATAAAACAAACAAACAAACAAACAAAACAAAACAAAACAAAACAGCATTACTTAGAGACAGAAATCCTTGTCCTTAAGTGCAGTCTTGATGGCTCTCAGCTGGTTGAAGAGAAGAGGACACGGATGACTGCAGGTAGGAGAGCTGTCCTTCAGTGCTGCGGGCTGCAGTGTTGCCCAGTGTTTTGAAACTGCTAGGTTTATATCCTATAACTTTCCAGGCTCTGCTGCTGATGGAGCTTGTGCTGTCTGACAAATCAAGTCATTGAGTTGAGGGTCATTTTATCTTTTCACTAGGAAACAAAGGAAAAGTGGGATGCTGTGGGACGCTGAGCTCCAGCAGGGGGCGCTGGGAAGACAGGGAGTGGCCACTCTTTCAGGTCTTGCTTGGTGTTCTTATTCTTGAGGATAAACTAGTCAGTTACTGCCAAAATCTGATTTGAATATTCACAGATCCTTAGAAGCATTTCATAAGCTCATACCACTTGCAAATATCCTTCTTCTTTTTAGTATACGGTAATGTTTCTTAGTTTCTAGCTTTTGAAGAGGTAGAGAACCCCTTCTCTGGTTGCTGCGTACAGACCTAGATGTCCCGGGCGGGCCTTGTCCAGTGACTAGGGTGCTATTTCTGGTTTCTCTTTCTCTGCACTGAAGTGAATTTTTGGTTTTTATTAGCTTTCTGTGTAGTTCTTCGATGAGGTCTATCAAAAGCCTTAACATGTTTATGTTTTGTGATTCAGCAATTCTTTTTTAGGAAATGGTCATAGAATTACACAAAGATATATTTATAAGGGTGTCTAGTAATGTGTTAGTCATGAATGGAACTGAGTCTTCTAACAAAATGAGTCTAGTTTGTTTGGCAAATTGGAATTGACTAGTTGTGAAAAATCATTACTAGAATTTTTAGAAATGTAGAGAAAATATTTACAACAAAATATCTTGTGAAAAAGTTTATCATGAAATGGTGTACATACTGTGACCTAACTTGGACCTTTACAAAGTGAATATAAAATTTGAGAGCACTTTAGAACTAGGCCCCAAAATGTTAACTGTGGCTCTTTGGAAGTAGGGATGTGGTTAATTTTAACTTCTGTGTATCTTTTTTTTTTTTTTTTGGTTTGTTTTTTAAGACAGGGTCTTGCTTTTGTAGTTCAGGCTGGCCCTGAGCTCAGCCTCAAACTCACATCGCAGCAATCCTCCTCCCTCTGCCTCCTGAGTGCTGGGATTACAGGCGTGAACCACCACGCCCGGCACTGTGGTATGTGGTACTGGTTGCTGCTGGGGTGAGTCTCCACACCCAGTATTGTTATGTGGTTACCGCGGGATTGAACCTGGGTCCTTGCACTTGCAAGACAGGCAAGACAGGCGTGGAACCACTGAACTAACTCCCCGGCCCCCAAACTAGATTTTTAAGAAAGCTGAGATAGGGGCCAGGGATGTAGCTTGGTGGCGTCACATACCTACCTGACAGGTTCAAGGTCTAGAGTTCAATCCTCAGTATAACAAAAAACAACAACCACCAAAAAAAAAAAAAAAAAAAAAAAAAAAAAAAAAAAAAAAAAAAAAAAAAAAAAAAAAAAAAAAAAGCAAAAGCCAAAAAGAAAGCTTGAGATTGAGTCCTGATCCAGAGTATAATTTTTAAAAACATATACATTGAAAGATATTGCTTTACTTTTTGCACCTTTCTTGACCCTACGCTAGTTAATTAATTGACTTTCTGAGATGAAGTCTGTCTGTGCTGTCCAGGCTGGCCTTGAACTCCTGGGCCAAGTAATCCTCTTCCCTCAGCCTCTCAAATAGCTGGGCCTCTGGGCACACACTGCCACTCCTGGTCAGGTACTGGCCATTTATCGATGAACTTGGTTGTCAAGGCTGCTGCTGGCCGAGCATGAGTCCTGTTTCTCCATGTTCATGCTTTAGGACAGGAGTGAGTGATATTTGCGAAAATGGTCTTGGGGACATCAAGACAGATCTGTTCTGGGGTTAAAGTGAGTTGAGAGAGAAGAGAAAGACAGTACATGTGAACTCTTGCTTCAGAGGTTATTCCTGAAAAAGGAAAAGTGATGGTGGTGACCATTTAATAGAGGAAGGATGGAAATGTTAATATGATAGTACGGTGGAAAAAATGAATGGGGAAAGTGTTGTAGAAATCATTTCAGCTAGTATTGACTATGTATAAGAATGTTAGGTTTTCTCAAATAATGCTGTATAACAAATAGCTTCAAAATTTGGAGACTTTTTACAACAAATATTTCCTCGTTTCTAATTGATTGTAGGGTAGATCTGGGCTCAAGGACTGTCTGGGGTTGATTCAGTTTGATCCACATGACTGTCTTTTGGGCAGATCAGAGGCAACAACCTGCATTCTCTTTACAAGGCAGAAGACAGATGTATAAATGGTCAACCAAGCCACTACCACGTATTTATAGCTTCGGTGTGTATCGTGGTCCTTTACATGATCCACTAGCCAGAGAAAGTCACAGGGTTTCACCTGATGTCACTGGGTGTGGGAGCTGCACATGTCCCACAGAATCAGCAGAGTGACCTCTTTGCTGGTCATGAATAGCAGGTGAACAGCAGGGCCGCACATGGCAAGACAGGGGGAGCCCCTGCTCCTCACGGGCGCCTTCCTACTACACAAGGACATACACCGACTCGCAGTCCTGAGGGGTGCTCCTCTGGGGTCCCACAGCTGTGTTTGCTTACTTTACTTTCCCTGTACAATCAAAGTGTTCTGGAAGGCTTCACTGAGAGGTGACATTTGAACTGAGCCCTACAGCAGGTAAGAGAGAACCCTAGATATGGGGGTGGGGCTTCTAGGCAGAGATAAAAGCAAGTACAAAGGCACGGAGGAGAGTGTCCCTGCTGCTCAAGGGTCCTCTAGTGGACCCCATGGTGGGGACAGAACTGAGGAACAGAGTGAGAGGTGAGATCCAGAGTGTCCGGGGACAAGGGCAGGTTAAGCAGGGGAGTGATGTCACCAGAAGGGTCGCTTCTGTCTATCGTGTTGAGAGTACCCTTGAGGGTTGAAAGCCCAAGGCGGACCTGGTTAGAAGCCATCACTGTAGCCCAGAGAACAGTGAGTTTAACGAAGGTGATAGCAGTGACAGAGATGAAAAAGGAGTATGTTCTAGACATCCAGCATTGTAAAGACAGAGTCACTAGGATTGGCTGCATGTCTGAGAGCAAAAAAGCCAGGAAGGATGTCAAAGCTTTGGGAACAACTAGAAGGATGGAAGTGTCCTTTGCATATAGGAAAAAGATTGAGAAAGAAGAGACTTTGGGCTCAAATCGGTTTTGCTTGTGAGATAGTTTTGCAGGTCGAGGTGCAGGTGCTTTTGGAGAGATCTGATGTTGCAGATTCTGTCACGTGGTCACAGCGCTTCCTCCTGTCTTTGTCAGGACTTCTTTTGGGTGGAGATGCTGCTCTGCCTTATTGGTGATGGGGCTGACTATGCTTCTGGCTTTGGCTAATGAGGTGTGGGTAGAAGTTATGTTGTGGCCACTCAGCTGAAGTCATAGATAGCAGGCTAAATCTGTGGCAGCCCCGTTTAAGATTTTACCCTCTGCCATGGGAAGAGGTTGACCTTGAAAAGCTTCTGGTACCAGGATGAAGGATAAGGGGAGCAGAGCTGAACTGCACCTGTAGCCTGCAGCAGAGGTGTTTCAGCAAGCCCTCAGACAAGTGAGAAGGGAATAAATATTTGTTATTGGAAGGCGCTGAGCTTGTGAGTTGTTTGTTACACTGTGTTAGCAAAGCAGAAGCATGACTAATGCAGTTAGATATGTGAGACTGGGGGAGGTCAGGGCTAAAAATATAAATCTGAGAGTCAAGAGCCTGCAGACTGCTAGATCGTCAAGGAAATGAGTGCAAGTAGAGAAGAGATGCAGAGACTGAGCCACTGTGAAGCTGTCCCAGAGGGAGGAGGAGCCAACAGGGGAGATGGAGGAGGTTACAACTGGGAGAGCACCTGAGAGTGCGGTCCTGGAAGCCAGAGAAGGGCGTCTTAAAGAGGGGTTGTGATCAGACAATCAAAAACTGTTGCCTTCTCCTGGAGGCCTGGCTGGGGACCCCAAGGTGACCTTGACAACAGAAGGTCTAAGTAGACACCGAGTTTAGTCAAATGATTTATTAGAGACTAAAAAACTTGAGGCAAGCAGCAGGGGAGGATTTGGGGTAATATCATTTATTTGATGAGAGATTGTGGGCCTCAGTGCTCTAGGAGGGGTGGGTTGGAGGTGAAGACGTGGAGGATTCGCCTGTAGTAAGAGAGCAGAGGGGCAGCCATGCAGGCTGCTGGGTGGAGGTAAGTGGAGGTGGTAGAAGCAGTTTCTGGAGCCATTCTTTTCTCTGAGATCTTGGAAGCACAGTCATTACTGAGAGTGAAGATATGAGTTGCTGGAATCTTGGGATGGAAGCAGAGCTCTGAGAAGCTTTTAGGAGATTGAGAAAATAAAATCGAAAAGTGCAGTTTATTCTCTAAGTAACCTAGAAGTCTTTTTGAGATCAGTGGTTATGGTTTAAAGATACAGAGAAGCTGTTTCTCGCTATTCCGATTCAGCTTCGTGGATGCCGTGGCAGAGTAGCTTGAGGTTCAGACTTGGCGGTTTTACCCAGTTAGAACTGTGACACAAGAGGTTATGGGAACTGAGGTTTTGCGCAAGAGATACTGAGAGGCCAGGCTGCAGAGGTGAGTGGGGACTTACTGTGCCCATAACGTGGTGACTCTCTTTTTCACGTCAAGGATAGTGTGGGAAAGGGGGGAGGCATGGTTTTCTGGGGTGTGTAGAGCCCTGAGGTGTGGAACTAGCATGTCGAGGTGTGGGTGTCGAGACATACAAAGTGCTCGAGTCACCTGGCATAAGCCACTACTGGGGCATTTGTTTGTAGAGCCTTTAGATTCAGAACAAGAGCTCTTCTTCCCTCATCATGAAAACATTTTGCTGATTACATCATGAAAGCCGTGGTCCAGGGTGGGTGTTTGATAAATTAAGAAGCAAAGGACAAAATAACTTTGCAAACACGCACACAAGACACAGGTGCAGGACAACTGGCTCTTCTTGTTCCTCTCCCCTTTCCTCTGCGGTGGGAGGGTGAGTTGGCCAGTGCTGTCCCTGACCTCAGAATTCATCAGAGAGGATTTGAAAAAGTGCCCAAGCTGTCTAATAGGAAAAGAATAAATGAGACCTGTGTACATTCTTCCTTCTGCCCTGACCATGTTGGAGTCTCAGGGCAGCTTCAGGGGTGAGGAAGATACAATCTGGCGAGTTGCTACCCTGGCTCTTGAGGGCCTCTATGTGACATTTTCCATAAGGCCCGGGGGACTAGTTCCCTTGGAGAAGACGGATTCACACACCGCTTGCCATGAAGACCTTCTGCCCCCAAATGGAAGCCTTCAAAAAGATCAATGAAGTTATTTTGGCTGTTTCTTTCCTTTGCTTAGCAGTTGAGGCATAACCATACTTTATTTCTAGAAGATACATTTTCAAAACTACTTCACATACTGTGGTTAATTTTATGATAGTTTCTCTTTTTGGCCACTTTAATATATGGTGTTAAAGTGTTACATCTGAGTACTTTGCTTAATTGGCTTCCAGAGAGTGACTGACAGGCACGGGCTATGTTAATCAGCTCTGAATCTCCATAGAAATTTTCTTTTACCTTCTAGAATAATTTTATGCTTAGGGGCTGTCAGGAAATAGCATGAATCCTATTGGGAACCCCACATTCTGGAGAAGTTATTGTGTGGAGAGATAATAAACCTCGTAGCTCCTGGGTCCTTTTGGCCGGCCAGCCCTCTAAGACGAATTCTTGAATAGTTAACCTACTGTGATAGGAGAAGACCCTGGCCTGTGTTTAGAAAGGAGAGGTGTTTTCATTCATCAGCAGCAGCCTTTACTTGGGAGTCTTGAGATAGTTGGTAAAAGCCTCATGTATTCTTTTGCCATCCTGAGGAAAACCACATCAGATTTTCATTCCTTCTAAATAGCAAACAGAGATAAAGTGACCGGCAGAAAGATGAAAGAACAGAACGAGCCGCGGCTAGACCGGGCATAAGTCACTGTGTGTCGTTTCATTTGTCAGGGGAAATGTTCTTTGATTAGCGTACACAACACTGTTTCTCCTTGGTAGTAAAGTTATGTCACAGCTTTATTTTATATAAATTAGGTTCACACTTCTCTATTGTTTTCAGATCGTCACAGAGGGCTCACAATTATTCTTAGGATTCCATAGCAAATTAAAATGCACCATATGTGGCAATTTACATGGTTTATCTTTTCATGCTTGACTAAATAAATGAAATTTAAAATCACGAAGTCTATGTGATTTTCTAATTTCTAATTTAGTAGTGCATACTGTGACTTCAGCCAAGAGACGTACCTCATGCAATGAGATAGGAGACTTGTGCATAGGAGGGTGACAGTGATACCCAGTTTTCACCAAAGCTGATGCTTTTAGCCAATTTAAGATAAAATAATACCAAATAATAATAAGAATAATACCAATATATAATAATAATAAAAATACCAATAAACCCAAAATTCTTAGTTGTTATTTTTCTCTCAGTTGCTCCTGTATTTTTTTCAGGGGTACCAAGGTTTGAACCCGGAACTTTGTGCTTGCCAGGAAGACACAGAGCCACTGATCTATATCTCCGGCTCTCAGTTGCTTCTAATTTGTCCTTGGAAATCTACTACTAGATAATTTCCAATTGCCAGGAAATCTTTCACATAAAAAAAAGTATTAAATAAGGGTTGCCTTAGTTTGCTA
Source organism: Petromus typicus (assembly GCA_004026965.1). NCBI lineage: Eukaryota > Metazoa > Chordata > Mammalia > Rodentia > Petromuridae > Petromus > Petromus typicus. The sequence goes on along the minus strand of PVIR01000081.1, from coordinate 41,506 downwards.
CTGCTGCTATAACAACCATACCTGGCAGTTTAGAAAATGCTGATCTATTATTTTATAGCTCTGGAGATCAGAAGTCCAACCTGGGGTCTCCAGGTCTGTGTTTGTTTTGGTAGCTCGAGGAGCACAATTCCCTCCTTGTCTTTTTCAGCACCAAAAGGCCACCTACATCCCTTGGATCGGAGCCCCTACATCCTTTTCAATGTGGGCAACTTGGGTCAGGTCTCAGACATCTCTTCTGCTTGGAAGACTCCTGGGTCCCCCTGAATAATCCAGGATTACTTTTCCATCCAAAATCGTCTGGTGGCACTTACAATCTTAACTCCTCTTTGACATAACCTACATGGCATAAGTTCCAGAGATTAGTCCTGGGACATCTTTTGGTGACAGTCTGCTTTTAGTACTGATTAGGAAAGGAAACATCCAGAGCAAAAAGAAGTCTTGTGGGTTAATGATGGGTCCGGAAAAATCCAAATAAAGGCATAAATTGTGATTGCAGTGTCTTAATAAAACAATCTGTAGCTTTTACATCTGGAAAATACGGGTTTTAACTCAACTATTTTTCAGATTTGTCTTTCACAACTGGTTTTATTGTATTCTTATATTTTCTTTATAACAAATAATTTTCAAATTACAACTAGGAATATAGCAAGAAGAAAAAATAGTACAAAAATAGAAAGTACTATCATAGTGAGTAAATGATGTTGTAAACTGGCTTAAAGCCATAGAAGTACAACAGTTAGAGTTGACTGTAGCATAAACTTGGGTGGATGGTAATGATTGGACAGTGCTCGGTAAGTCAGTTGTCCTAAATGTGCCATTCTGGTGGGGATGTGGAAAGACAGTGGTTGTGAGTATCTGGGGAGGGGGTATGTGGACATGTGGACTCTTTTTAAATTTGCCTGTGAATTTAACAGTCAATTCTTAAAATGTAGGCAGGTATAGGAGATTGAAGCTGAGAGTGAAGGTGTAAGAGATCAAGCTGCCTCCAGGTGAGTGGGCAGTGTAAGTGTGGGGCAGAAGGAAATGGGCCTGGTGCTGGCTGTGCCCATCCTAAGAGACTGAGCTGCGGTCAGGCCCCAGCCTGGCCAGTGTGCCAAGGAAGAACACAGTGAGCAAGGGCTTTGGGCCGGGCTGAGGATGAGAAAGGATGTGTGGGTGTTGCCTACACATGGGGGCTATAGGCGGGAAGCCAGTAACCCAGGCGTAGCCGTGGCAGTAAGTTGGGCCGTTCTGCTCGTTGGCTGTATTTCCAGGCAGGTGTCTTCGTGGTCACCACAGACTGCCACTGGCAACCAGGAATCCAAGCTCCATCTTGTGTCTTCAGGAGAGAGGAGGACGCAGAGACAGGCAAGTGTGGGGTGCTCGGGAGGCCCAGGGAAGCCAAGATCAGAGCCGGCCAAGAACCGGAAGAGCCTTAGGTATGGGAATGACATTCACAGGCAAGGACCGGATGTGGAGAGGAGACAGATGCGGTCAGAGACAGCTCCTGCAGCAGAAAGAGCAGGGGCCGAGAAGCTATGTTCAGCGGGAGAGGGCCCCCGCTGCCACGGGGTCAACTCCCAGGTCAGAGCCTGGCCAACACGGCCACAAACTGCAGACAGGCCGAGGAAGATGAACGCTGCGCACGGCCCCGAGGCCCAGGGCTGTGGGAGTCCGCGTCAGCACGGACGGCGCCCGCTGCCTTCCAACAGGCGGCTGCAGCAGGATGCTCAGCTGAGTGACCCTTGACACAGGCCGGTGTGTGTGTGGGGGAAACTGCCTGCAGGCAGAGGAAGTACAATTCTACAGAGCTAATGATCGCACCACCACCATTCCGGCTTTTAAAAACGTTACCCCATCACATCACACACTTTCAAAGAATAAATTTTATGGCATGTGAATATTGTTCCAGTTTAAAAATTATAGACAAATACAGAAATGGTTTCTGGAATCCTTATGATGTAGCAGGCACTGCTTTTGCTGTTGGGAATCCATAAGTGAAGGAAAGAAACAAAACTCCCTGCCTGTGTGGAGCTAACCCTGTCTGAGGAATTCTAGTGGACTTCTGCAGAGGGTAAAAGAAGCCTCTGCAAAATTACAGGTGGATAGAAAGGTAGCAAGAGAGGAGAACAGAACTAGAAAAACAACAAACTGGTCAGTACTGGGGAAAAGGACTCTTTCCTGAAACAGAGGGAACACAGGAAAGGCAGGCCTTGCTGCTGCAGCACCTTCAGGGCGAAGCACAAGAAGGGAGCGGCGCTTCTCTGCATGAAGAGGGAAGGAGCTGAATTCCTGCAGAGAGGAAGTTCTGGTTTTGAGCAGTCGCAGGGCTCCAGCCCCCTTCACCATTATGAGGGTCTTCTACATTCGGGTGCTTGGCGCTGTTAGTCTCTGATGGGTGTGTCTGCCTTTCTTTCCGGCCTCAGCATCTGATGGGCACCGCCCTGAGTTGTCCTTCGACTTTTGCAAAAGCCAGTTATGCGTCTTAAAGGTCTTGTGTCCATGCTCTAAATAACTCAATAAATACTTTGAGGTACAACCGCTTTAAGAGCTGAAGAAGAATGAGTTGTAGCGGATATAGTCTGGCATTTCAGTTAGTAAAATATGGTAGCAGAGCCTATCCTTTATTGATGGCTGCAGCTATGAAATACAACTTACTTATAAAGTGCAGGTGGAACTCTTAAAGGTGAAAATACCTCAAATGTCCACCAGAGGGCGCCATGTTGCCATCGAAGTAGAGAGCGGAGTTGATGAGGTATCACCTAACTTTTCCAAGGAGGAGATTTTAATGTCTTTCCCCAATATGGGGAATATGAGAAAAAAAAGTTAGGGATTCTTAAGTTTGGCTTTACGATTTTCTTAGGAATGAGAGATTATTTAGGGATGCTCAGTTATTATAGACTCCCGGAATATGTATGATATATCCAAGTTGTTGATACATCTAGATCGAATGAAAACACTTAAAGGCTTAAAGATGTTTGTTTGCTTGGTTTTGATCTCGCTGTGTCTCTTTCAAGGATGATTGCAAAGCGGCCTCTGCTCTGCCTCGCCTCCCTCTCTTCTTGGCACTGCCCGGACTGGCTTGCTGTGAAGCCGTCTGTACTGTCTGGGTTGGGCAAGGTGTCCCAGCGGAATAAATCACTGGGTTTTCAGGGGCTCTTACCTACTGAGCAGCAGACTGCAGGTAACAGCAGAGAAGAAGAAGAGGGGGAAGCTTGTTCTAAACAATGCCTATCTGTATTTGGAGAGTCACACTCATTGGTTTATGTGGGCAGTAGGGACAAACTCTTCCTGTTTCAACAGAAATGTTTGCAGGATGATCACTAGAGTACTTAAAAGTTTTACTTAGTTTCTCTAGGAAACTTTCTCTCTCCTCCTGTGTGTTTACAAATGATATAAGCTAACAGTGTATTCAGGGCTTGGCATTCCTGATCCTTCCTTCATTCTTTTTTTTTTTTTTTTTTTTTTTTTGAGACAGGGTCTCGCTTTGTAGTTCAAGCTGGTCCTGAACTCAGCCTCAAACTCGCAATCCTCCTGCCTCTGCCTTCTAAGTTACCACACCCAGCATTCTGGTGTGTGGTTACTGGGAATCAAACTCAGGACCTTGTGCTTGCAAGGCAGGCACCAGAATGACTGAGCTAACTCCCCACCCGCCTTCATTCTTACAGCCGTCTCTTCACTTGAGCTTCCCGTTCCTCTTTGGTAGCTTCTCACTCAATGTTCTTCGGCTAATCCTCTTCCTCTATGACCTTGTTGTCCAAGTTGCTTCATGGTCTCACTCGCATGGGAAGACATGTAAGTTAAGAGCACAGACAGGAGACGTTTCTCTATTTCTTTTGGGTTCACATCACAGATCCAGCACCAACTATACATGCTCTTGTGTAAATTGTCTAAACTCTCAGTGCTTTCTGAGAATCTTTAAAAGCTGTGAAATGGAAGTAGTGATGATGCCCACCTCGCTGACTTTCTTTGGAGATGAGAAGACTTGGTATAGAACTTGTGGTAAGTCCTGGTCTGTAGGAAACACTCTCTAAGATGTCCCTGAGTAGTATGACTAGTGCTCAGTATCCATGGGCTCCACATTGATTCAGCCAACAACAGATCAAATATATTTGAAAAAACAATGTGTTTGAAGAGGAAGGGAATAATGGGAAATGAGATAGGAGAGCAGGAGAGGATATTTAGGGGATAGATATGATCAAATATGTTGAATGAGCACAAAAAGAACCACACCAAAACCTGTTACTTTGTAAGATATACACGCATAAGAATATACTCAGACTGCGTACTGAACATGTATGAACCTATTTTTTGGCATTATTTCTTCAACACTACAATAACTCCACATAGAATTTACACTGTATTGGGCACTGCAAGTCATTGAAAGATGACTCAGTATATACAGAGCATGTAAGTGCTGTGCCATTTTGTGTAAGAGACTTGGGCCCCTGCAGGTTATAGTATCCTTGGGAATCCTGGGACCAACTGCTTGTGGGTTCCCAGGGATGGTTATTATTATCAATTTCTTCCACTGTGGACTTGGAAGGGGCTCATTCGTTCCCAGCACATTTCCCGGGGTTTTTTAGATGTATCAACAGGGGCTGCTCAGACACAGCATGGCCAAAAGTCAGTCCATCGTCTGTTGCTCCTCTCCACACAACTCTTCTTGTTCCTTCTCTCAGTGGATGGCACCATCTCTTGTCTTCTAGTCAAAGCCAGAAGATAATGAGTCACCCTTGCTTTCCAGTCTCCTCCAATTCATTTTGGCACGTTCCTCCCACGTGCCTAGTAACACAGCACCCACACCTGAAGCTTTCATCCCTCTGGGGATTCTGAGCCCCTCTCCTTGCCACTACTTGTACCTTGTCTTCTCTGCCTTGCTCTTTCCCAGACACAAATCTGACTCCAATCCTCCATATTTTTCATAGTGTTGAAGGTTATTTTTTGGCTTGACACAAAATACATAATGGTATGGCTCTACTTGCCTCCTTGTGCTGGCTGGTTGCTTCTCTTGGCCATATAGAAAATTTTGTTCCTACCTCAGTACCTCACTGTCTGTGAGCAGAGATTATCCACTAAATCCCATGTGTGTGGTGCCTATCTTTGCACACACACAGTAAATACTGAATACATGTTAAAGTCCGTACGAACAAAGGCCTCCGCTCTGTATGAATGGAGTTCTTTTTGAACGTAGACTCTGTAGCTGTCCTTGATGTGTTGATTGGAATCAGCATGTTCTCCAGCATAATTAAAATGTGAGAAATATTTCTAGCACATCAGTAATACAGTCACTTTCAAATAATGTCAGAGGAAATGCAAGCCCAAAGTTACAAATAGCCTTTTACATAAACAACACTGTGAGGCGCATTTTCTTCTTAATGCATGCACATAACTTCCATTAACGTTCTCTCCCTCAGTGTTTAGCTTTTATTTTTATGTCTGTTGTATAAATCTGCATCTTGACACTTTAATGGAAAGATCTGGGTTTGTGATGACATCATATCAAACTTAAAGCAGAGATGCTTAGGTTGTTTGGAAAACTTTCATCTGAGTATACTCATCTCTAATCCTGCAGGAAAAACATATTTTAAACCAATGCTGTCCCCCTGGCTAAGGGAGTCTCCCTCGCCCACAGGTCTGAATGCAACTTTTACCTCTCTGACTTGTACATCCCAGATGACTGCAGGAACTTGGTTCACCGAGGTCCAGTTCCATTTCATTGCAAAGCACCCAAGTTGGAAATAAATTCTAGAAATCATTATGACTTCTGCAGAGAGAAGCTTTGGTTCTGTGCGGATGGTGGGGAAGAAGAAGAGATGTTCCTCACATGGGTGTGTGTGTGTGTGTGTGTGTGTGTGTGTGTGTATTACTAGGTTTTGAAGATAGTTCTATCATATTCAGGGCACTAGAGACCATCCTGGTAAGGCTTTGCCCTGTGTCCCACCCCTTGTGTCACTTCACACTGACTTTTTGGTGCAGTCAAAGTTTGGACATATCCAGTTCTCCTGGGTTTTCTTATGTTCTTAGTTCCTGAGAACATGGAGGCCAGCAGAGATGTTCGCGTCTTCTCCCAGTTCTCCTTTAATCCTCCCAGCACGGTGTGGCCCTAGATCCCTCTTGTATAACGAGAATCTGGATCCCAGAATCTCCTCTGATCTTCACTCACTTCCTGCCCCAAATGCCTTTAACTTAGTGACTGCCCATTTGCCCATATATGACCTTGACCTTCATGCTAAATTGTGACCTTGATTTCGATTCTCTTACTTTGTTCACTGGATCAGACAAAGGCTGCGTGTTTTAATCCCAGTATAACACTTCTCCACTGTGAACCTCAGCAGATATTTCAAGGATCACGGATGAGATCATGAGCTGGAACTAGACTGCTGGCCTTTTGGGAGTTGGAACTGCAGCTCCTGGAACTGAAGTTTCTGGCTGCCGGCAGAATTAAAGTCACAGCTCAGTTCTCTGACTTCAGAGTGCACCTCTCTCTATCAGCCCATTCCAAATTTCTCACATTGTCTTTTCTTTTTTTCTCTCCTCACCCATTTCCTTCCATTTTATTCCTGTTACATGGGAAAACACTCATAATGTAGAGGACACACTAATTTTTATATCACAAAAATGCTAGTAATCATTTCAACAATGAACACTATATATTATTCAAAGATGAAGCAGAGTTTTTTGAGGATTGTATATATTATTAACTCTCCCTAGATCACAGAATTGAGTCTTGACAGGTTTGTCTTGAGACTGTTGCTCACTGCCTTCTGTGGCTTTTGTCTTGGTCAGTACTGGAAATCGAAACCAGGGCCTCGTGTACATTAGTGTCCCTTTCCGTGAGCTAGAAGCCCCGCCCCCAGGGCGCAGCTTTGCTGGCTGGAGGCTTGTGAGCCAAGCCGTCTGGGCCTGTGCTCAGTTTGGTCTCTGTGTCGGGGCACACACCATTGTAGTTTTGCTGACAGTTATTCTCTAGTTGTAGTAACTATTTTTCATTATTATTTAAAAATATTTCAAGCCCATCAATAAAAAATATGAATATAAAAGATATCTACATTACCCATCTTCCTAGAGTAATACATATCATTTTCCTACAACTTGTTCAGATGTTTTCAATGGATTAACACTTTGCAGATACATTAGAAGGCCCTTCACTGTCCATATATCTTCACACATGAGCCTTGTCTAAAAGCTAATACACACCTATTTCTTTATGTGTTCATGTTTTAATAATTTACACATGAGTATTATGTGCTCTTTTGCACTATTCCTTTTTTAAACTCTAGTTTCTTTAGACATAATTAAAGAGATAAAGCAGATTGTTTTCGTTAACCCATCTATTATTCATTTGGACTGCTATACATAGAACCATTTGATGAAAAATACCACAATATCAACCAACGTGTTTGTCTGAATGTCTTTAGTGAACTTGTATAGCGGCTCTGTAAGGCACTATCGAGAGCAGTGTCTTTTGTTTTACAGGGTTTGCTTAACTTTGCTACTCCTTCTAGGTCTCTGCTTTCATGTCAGATGATGAATTGTACTTTTCCATCTCCTTTGAAGTTAAGCAAAGTTTTGCAAGTTTTTTTTTTTTTTTTTTTGCAATGAAATGTTACCAGAGCCTTAAGAGCCAGGGAGAATTCTTCATGCTCTTTTCTTCTGCCTCAGTGAACCTTAAAAATCCACATGGTGACATCTTCAGTGTAACCAGTCTCAGGGCATATGACAGAGAGTAAAGTCTCTAGCTGACCTGAAAGAAGTATGAGATCGGAGCTACCGATAAATCATGGATGTTTCCTATGAGCCGTTGGCACACGGTTCACTGGCAAGTCTGGACCCCTTGTTTATGTGCCCGCCAGGCAGACATGAGCGATTAAGAAAGAAGTTAGGGGCCCATAACATTGATCTGGCTACTTACCACTTGGCCTCTTGAAGAACAAAATGTGCAGACCTCTATTTTAAATCCCTGAATGTCTGAGGTAGTTATTGTAGAACAACAACACAGCACATCCTGGCAGACATGTCCATCACCACGTCTCTGTATATTTGCTGACTCTCATGGAGTGAATGACTTTCTTCTTTTCTTTTCTACATAGACTTTTTGAGATGTAATTATATCCTCCAAAATTCACCATTGAAAATATATAATTCTATAATTTTTAGAAAACAGAGAATTATGCAATCATCTTTATGAGGTGTAAAGTAGGATTGGGCTGTATCAAGTGATTTCGATTCAGAAATCCATTTTTACAGCAATTGCATCACTTTTAGAGCAACCCCAAGAAATCCCCTCACTCCGCATGGCAGTGAATCCTCATTTCCCCCGCAGCCCCAGACTATTACTTTTTTCCTATTTGTTGGTAGAGATTCATTCTTTATAGACACTTCAAAAGCTGGAATCATATATTATGTATTGTCTCATATATGGCTTCTTTCACTTAACATAATGTTTTTGAGATTATCTGTGTTTAGGACCAAGTTTTCTTTTTCATCTGCATTGGTGAATGAACAGTTTTCCATTATGTATATAATTTTACATTTTATTCTTTCATTCATAAGTTAATGGAAATTTGAATTATTCCTACTTCTTGGCCACTATCAATAATGAAGTATAAATACTTATGTGCATGTTTTTATGTAGACTTGTTTTTGATTCTCTTGGGTAAATTTCTAGGCTTGAAATTTATGGAGGAGATGGTAAATTTACATTTCATTTGTAAAAGAAATCCGAAACTGCTTTCCACAGTCAGTAAAGCATTCTTTCATTTTACTTTCCCAGGAGCAGTGTAGGAGGGTCCCAGTTTCTTCACATCTTCACCTAAACTTGGTTGGTATTTTTGAGCACAGCTATTTTAGTAGATGTGCAGTTCTTCCTGTTGTGGGTTTAACTCCCACACTGTGAGCATTTAATTGCCTTATGTGTTTCATTTCCCTAATGGCTAAGGATGAACATGGTTCATGTAGTTAAGAACCATTCATCTGTCTTATTCATGAAAGACCCATTAAATATCAGTTTAAAACTGAGGTTTGTTTTAAATTATTAAGTTGAAACATATAATCGATACATAATTATATACATGTATCCCAGGTACACATACTTTATGTGAAATACCTCATTTGCAAACACATTCTCCCAGTATGTGGTATGCTTATTCAGATTCTTTTTTTTTTTTTTTTTTTTTTTTTTTGGTTTTTTGAGATGGGGTCTTGCTTTGTAGTTCAGACTGGCTCTGAGCTCAGCCTCCAACTCACATCACAGCAATCCTCCTGCCTCTGCCTCCTGAGTGCTGGGATTACAGGTGTGAGCCAATACTCCTGGCACTGCGTTATGTGGTACTGGTTGCTGCTGGGCGTGAGTCTCCACATCCAGTATGGTATGTGGTTACTGGGGATCGAACGCGGGTCCTTGCGCTTGCATGACAGGCGCTGGAACCACTGAGCTAACTCTCGGCCCCTGCCTATTCAGATTCTTATCAGTGTCTTTCGATACACATGACTTACATTCTGATAAGGTCCAAGTTATCACTTTTCTCTTTTATAAATCATGTTTCTGCTGTTGACTGAAAGATTCTTTGCCTAATTCAGGATCATGGTGATTTTTTCTAGAGACTGTATTAGCACTTAGGACCACGGTTCATTTCCAGCTGAGTTCTGTGTACGATGGACCGACTGACTCTGAGTCTGTGCTTTCTGAGGTGACTATGAGCATCAGAGACAAAAAACCAGCATCTTCCTGAGTTTGGTAAAGAATCGGGGAGTTGGAAGCTGAAGAACATGTTATCCAATTAGAAAAACTTTACAAATAAGAAAATGTAAAACATTTGGAGTTTGAAAATACCGTGTTTCAGTGGAAAATCCATTTCAAAGCTTGCATTGTAAGCTCGTAATAATGAGAGCTAGTCTTACTCCTCTTATGCATAAAGTTGGGGATGTTTAAAAAGAAACTAATCAAATTTATCCAACCTTATCTTTTCTTCCAGTTTTACAGACTTCAAGCGAGTTTATGTAAGCCCAGAGAAATTTAAGTTTTCTTCAAAGATTTCAGGACATAACTCAGCAAGGAACACTTTCATGATTCTTTCATCAAATGGGAGGAACGCGACGCCTTTCAGCAGGACTAACACTGCTCTCTGTGGAGAGTTAATTGTACACGGGGAGATAAGCGGCTTTTTCTAGCAGCAGCAACTTGGGAGCTGAGTGGGAAGTTCCACTGTACTCGTTTAGCTATAGAATTACCCAGTGTGCAGCGGTATTTCTCACCTAAGAAGAGAGACATCTGAGTCACAAAGTAGCAACATGGAAACATATATACTGACAATCTCTACCCCTTGTAAAATATCCCTGCCCCAAGCCCCTTCACGTTGCTTCCCTCCTGGGTGGAGTGCTGGGTGCTATCCCCTCGTCCATGTTTGGTTGTGTCCACTGTTGCTATAAAGCTCGGCCTGGCTCCTTTCTTGTCAGATTTCTTCTTCCACATCACCCACAGCCCTTGGAATCAAATGAACTCAGTTTGAATCGTGGCTTTGCTAGAGGCTCTATGGTCATGAGTGAATCATCTGTCCTCTTGAGGCCGTGGTTTTCTCACTTATAAAAACAAGATAATAGCATCCTACTTTAAAGATTTCTGTGTGGATCAGAGACAGGAAGTCCTTAGCAAGGCACTTGCAACTCTTCTTGGCATTTGACAGTATCTGACAGGACGGTAACATACACGGTGGCCAGAGAAACCCTCTGTGGCTAGTAGCTTTTTATTTCTTCCCTTCTTTGGTCTCCTTTCCTTCTCTTTCACGTTCTCCCCTCTCCTTCCTCTCCCACCTTGTGGCAGATGATACCAATGCTGAAGATGTGTTGAGCACATTGACCCTGGTCCAGTGTTACTGCCACAGAAGTCCTCTTCTCTCTGGCCAAACATCATGGCCTCCAACTCTACCATCACCTCTGTGACCCTCAGGGTAGTGATGGAGCCACCAAATCTAACAAGAGCTTCCCATACTTTTCATTTCAAGGTTGTACGGGCTGAACTGTTGCCCATGATGGAAAGGGGTAAGCCTTTTAGGGAATAATCTAGGGGCAAGGGCCGTGTGCAGTGCACATGATTGGCCTGGACTGTGGTTGCATTATCTGAGGAAACTCAGGCATCTTCCCAATGTGGTTATCTAGCTTAAGCCCCCAACCTTTTTTTTTTCACCCCATTTCATGTCTGCAGCTTCTCCTTCCTTTCCCCTTACTCCATCTGCACCCCACATCCTGGGAACCTGCTGAAATGGACTCTGACCCTCTGACATCTCTGCTGTTGCTACAGATCTTCAAGAGTCTGTTTGTTCCCTCCTGCTCAGTGGTCTCCTTATTGCCAAACCTGCTTCTTCTACTTTTAGAAGAACCTATCCTCCATTTGCAGCTGGAGAGACTGTAACATCTAAATCATGTCATGCATTATCTTACGCAGAATCCTCTAATTGCTTTCCATGGCTCTTAACACAAAAACCAAACTCTTTTTCGTGCTTTTGCAAAGTCCTATATATCCCAGATGTGCTACATCTTTGCCATTATCTACTACTTTTCATTTGCTATGATGTGCTCCAGCCACATTGCATGCCTGTCTTTTTTTTTTTTTTTTGAGACAGGGTCTCGCTTTGTAGCTTTGTAGTCCAGGCTGGCCCTGAGCTTAGCTCCAAACTCACAGCAATCCTCCTGCCTCTGCCTCCCAAGTGCTGGGATTACAGGCATGAGCCACCACGCCCGGCACTGTGGTATGTGGTACTGATTGCTGGGGGGCACAAGTCTCCATGCCCAGGATTGTTGTATGTGGTTACCAGGGATCGAACCCGGACTCTTGTGCTCACAAGACACGTGCCAGAACCACTGAGCTAAATCTCCGGTCCTGCCTTTCTGTTCTTTATCCTGGCCAAGTTGATAAATACTACGGGACCTTTACACGTGCTTGGCCTTCTCCTTTGCTAGAATCCTGTTAGCTGGCATGCTCCCATGGCTTCTTCACTTAGAGTAAGCACAGCAGCTGCATCATCAGCGGCCTCTTGGCTGCCCAGCGCAGTGGCACCTTCAGTCCCGCAGTCCTTTGCTATTGTGCCAGCAGTATTTCAGCTGTGCATTTATGTATGTGCCGACTTTTATTTGCTTGGTATATACCTCATCCAACTAGTCTGCGTACTAGTTCCAAGAGGAAAACAAAGAACACTCTCCGTTCTCTTGCCCTTTATCTGCAGTGTGTGTATCTGTGTAATAGCAGAATGAATAAATACACAGGACAGCTGGGGAGGTTTCCTCCATTTGGAAAGCATAGGGGCCACTTTCTCCTGTGCAGAATCCCCAGCTCCTCTCTCTTGTCCCTGAGGAAGAGCTCGTCTTCTCCCTGGATGGGGTCCCCCCGGGAGGAGTGGCTCTGGCTAGTTTTTCCTTCAGGGTCTGAGGCTGGACGCTGGCATTTGCTCCTCCTGCCCTCAGTCTGGGTTTTAGCAAAGTGTTAGTGTGAGGGAGACAGTGATCGAAACTCAGCCCCTGGGGTTCGTCATGAAGACAGCTGAAGAGCGGAGTGAAACTGGGTCTCAGGACTGTGGCTGGTGGGAAGCTGGGTGGAAAGAGCCAGCTGTGTGGGGTGCCCCAGGGGAGACAGCAGGTGTGACCTCTAGAATTGGAATATTGATTTCTCAGCCATTTTTATGTGGCCTGCATAGGTGTACATCAGGAAAGTGGCTTAAAGGTTCGAAGACTCCCTTTGTGATCTGCATTTTTCTCTCTTCCTATACATTTTTTCCAGCTTTCATGAGGTATGATTGCCATCTCGAACATTATATATACTTAGGTGTCAACATGTTTTGAAATGATTTCTATAACCAAGCTAATTAACACATTGTCACCTGAGGTGGTTACCATTGTGCATGTTTTGAAAGCATTAAAATGCACTCTTTCAGAAAACTCCAATTCATTCTTACTAGTACATCATTATTAGTAACGCTGTACGTTCCAGTAGATATTTAGTAATCATTCATCTTGTAGCTGAATTTTTATATTTTTTGGCCAACATCTTCCCACTTCCCCTCCAGCCCATGTGACTTCCATTCTGTTTTCTTTTGCTTTAAGTTTGACCGTCTCAGATTCTACATGGAAGTGATATTTGTATTGACATGATTCGTTTATTTCACTTCACATACCATCCTCCAAATTCATTTGTTTTGTCACAAGTGGCAGGATTTCCTTTATTTTTGAGATGGAATAATATTTTGTTGTGTGTGTGTACTGCATAAACAATACCCATGTATCCACACCATCATTTTCTTCATCAGTACATTCATCCACTCACCTCTAGGTTGTTTCTACATCTTGGTTACTGTGAATAACGCTGGACAGGAGATAGATATGTCTCCTGGAGGTGCTGATTTCATCATGTTCGATTTGAACCAGAAATAGGATTGCATTTGCTGTCTCAAGGAGCCTTCAAATTACGTGTCCCTGTGGCACTTCGTAATGAGATCTTCAGGAATGAGGCTCGGCCTAGGTCTCCAGGCACACTGACCTCTCTGGAGCCACACTGCTTGTTCATGAGAAGACATCATTGCGTCAACCCATAGAACGTAATCATTTGAGGTGGTTTTCAGACACGTGGCCTTAAGGAAACCTACACATATAAATCTGAATTTGCTGAACTCTAGCATGAATACTAGAGGTAATTATTTTACTAAACAATAGTTTTAACAACTTGGAATAATATTTAACTTAAAACAATAAGATTTCCATACACTTTCATGCTCTGACATAGCCAGTGTCCATCTTAGGCTATTCATGGGACTTTCTCAGCCACTCAGGGGAACAGTAGAGATGCAAGTTTCCCTCACTTCTTACTTCCAAAATATCAACCAGAAGTAACAGTCTCCAAAAGCTGCCTTTTCTGTGTCAGCTTTTCTCATTTCCGCTTCACAACAACCATGGTGGGTGCGATTATCCCTGTTTTATAGGTGAAGAAATGGACAGAGCAACTGACTTACAAATGCAGCAGAAGCCTCACAAATTAAGTCTTGCTTTTTGAATAATGGTTGCAAATCTTTCTTCAAATCAAAATCTCAGCAGGTTTTTAACTTCACCAATTTTCTCAGTTCGAAGAGAGCTGAACAATAAAAGCATAAGCAAGAATTCTTGCCTGTTGCCTTACAGTTTTGGAGAAATGGAAAGACGAAAGAACACTGAATTATTTTTCTTCTTGACATGTTGGGAAAGTCTATAGACAATTTTGGGTGTGAAAGAAGTTAAAGTAACAAGTATGAATTACCGTGATGGTCTGGCCTTAAAAACACATTTGTACTTCATTTTCTCTCTCTCTTCCTACTTTCTCTGCTTTTCTCTTCCTGCCTCTTTTTTTCTTTCTCTCTCTCTCTTCTAATGAGTGTTATTCTGACTATGAGATGTTTAAGTAAAATTTCCCAGACACAACTGTATCAGAATTAGATTAGTTAAGAAGAACCAGAAAAATAGTTAAATAGGATATTATTAGTTAGAGTTCATTCTTTAATAATGATTTTTAAGTATTCAGTTCAGAAACTTATAAGAGTAAAAATGATTACTGAGAAGAAAGAACTTTACTTTTGTTTTTTGAGACATGGTCTTTCTATGTAGTCCAGACTGGTGTTGAACTCACTCTGTAGTCCATGCTGCTCTCAAACTTGTGGCAGTCCTCCTGCCTCAGCCTCCCAAATCTGGGGATTACAGGTGTGTTGCCACCATGGGTTGAAATTTATTTTTTATAGTGCATAAAATATTTAGTTAAATTTCTTGAGCTTCTTAAATAATTTGGTAGAAATTGACTCTTTCCTTGAAGTCATGGGTCAAGAAAGTGTTTAATAAATATATCTAATCATATCCTACACAACTGAGTTTTTTGCAAAATGCTGAAGACTGCAAAAACATTTCTGGAACTATCACTGTTCCTTTTTTCACAAATTTAGGGAAAAAATAGATGCTGATCTCTTCGTGGGCACCAACCTACCACTGCCGTTTAGACAGTGGACACATGTATTCTGAGGAAATAGCATCACCGAGTATTAAAAATAGGAAAAAGAGGGTGTCAAGTTCTAACATCACCTATGTTTGGTTTGAGAATTTATTAGAAAAAGCACTGGAAGGGTGTTGCTATTTGCTTAGGCGATGTTGGTAGACACAGTTTTAGGGTGTGGGAAGAGAAGAGGCAGGAGTCTGGGGGCAGGGGCTGGGTCTGCTGAAGTGCGGTCCTCTGTAATAAACGCAAAGCAGAGTTATCAGGGCCCACACGCTCGGTGAACATCGGAGATAACGGAACAACGTGTCCAGCGAGAGGGCCGGTCAGTCGGCTCGGACCGAGGGCACATCGAGTCTCCCAGCGTGATTTCTCCCAGACCGAGGACTAGGCACGGGCCGGGGCTCGAGACTCTGCCGCGTGCATGGAGCTCCTTCGCTTTGATTTCTCAGGGGCTAAGGTTTGGGGGCATCACATTCGCCTTCCAGAAGCACCTGGAGAGGTAACTAGGCTTAAATATAAAGTGACAAAAAGTCCAGTGTCACCTAGGAGCCCACCAGTTTTCATAAACTGTGAGCATACGTGTCCAAACCTGTTTTCATTTTTTATAAACCAAGCTTCGATTCCACCCAGGAGAAAGGCTCAAATGACTAAGTTGCTTTTAGAGTCTGATGATTCGAAATTACAGTCCCTTGTTTTTTATAACTCTGCAGCAACACCCAGAGATGCCATCTAGGCAGGCTCTTATGGCATTTTCTATTTATTCCAATTTTTCCAAATCAAAGTATTGATTTCACCTTCTAACAGTAACATCTTTTTGAAATGAAAAAGGGATTAATCTCATGAAGCAGCCTAAGTACTTTGATTCGGAAGCCATTCTGATCTAGCGTTGAGGAAAACACTATAGAGAGGGCGTCTTGGTACAAATGGTGGTTGTGAGGAGGAAAGAAAGAAGCCCTACTGTCCAAGTTGCCTTTTGAGTAGGTAGAGGTGAATAAATAAGTTCTTGTTGACTTAAATAATATATAAGAATATATATAATACATGTGTATATATATATTCATAACATTCAAATAAATACAAATTGATAATGCCTGTTTTAAGTTCAAAACTTTGATAGGGGAAAAGGAAAGTATAAATAAATGAATATACAGCACATCAGGATTCTTGTCCTTACCAGATCTATATAAACTGATTTCTCATTACTTCTAAATATGTCCCCTCTGCTTCAGTTTTCTGGCTTCTTATTCCCAGTTCTCATCTGCAGGTAACAAAATTAAAGTTTCTCCAGATCTCTGCGAATTAGAAAAATAAAATCAATATATAATGATTAGAGACATTATGTTTCCCAGGCCTCAATCTGAGAGAATAAATCAGGCTTATGTGTAATATAGTCAATGTATCAACATCACTAAAAGAAGAATGTACCAATGGGAGCGGGTGGCAGCGGAAAGCAAAGACAAATGGGGAGTGAGAGTCTCATCCTGGAAAAGCATTGCTCTGATATTGCCTGGGGAGTCTGGTCTGGGAGTCAAGAGTGTATCAGTGGAGGAGTTGGACGCCTCCGGCTCACCGCAGTGTCTGTATCGGCCACTAACATTGTATGGTTAGTTGGTTGTCCTGACTCCACACAGTGCCTTCCGATTACAGTCTGGTTTCCTGTAGAGCTTTGCTCCAACCTCATGATGAGATGACATCCGAGTGGTTACATCTCTCATTGCAGAAGTGGACCTCGGTGTTCTGCCTGGTGCCCAGACAGACACGCTGTACGGCAGGTCCCTGGACAAGTTTGTGAGAGGCTGATCATGGTAACTGATATTCTGTATGTGCCCTCACCATCACAGGTGGAGAGGCCAGGTAATTGGTGTTTCTGCCAATAGTATCTCCATCTCGGCTCCTCTATTTTCAAATGATAGTGCCTGATTTTGCTCTTCACATTCTCCCCTTTCTAGTTTGCCTTCTTCTACCCAGCCTGATTCTGTCTGTAAGGAAAGTTTATGGCATATACCCATGGCGGCGAACCGGTGGCACGTGTGTCCTGTGGGCTGTTTGTATCACTGAAAGCTCTGAAAGAGTCACCATTACCAGATTACACAGATCCTTTAGCGCACTGGTCCTTAATGTTGACTGCACATTGGTGACCAGAGGAGTTTTAAAATTCTCAATGTCAAGGCCGCATCTTAGAGCAGGTGAGTTCAAACTTAAGAGGATAGAATCCAGGATGATTCTCATCTGTAGCTAAGGTTGAGGACCACCACTTTCGAGTGACCTGAATTATCTCTTCTCCAACTTCTTTGGCATACAATTTATTTTCATGTCTTTGTGCTCTTTTGGATTTCTGAATTGAAAATACAGAACCACATGGGCTTGGAGACTTGTTTTAAATAAGTTATGCACAATTTGTTAAATCATATCAGATACACATAAATATCTTAGATAGATAGCAGTCTATGTATCATGAACCATTCTCCCAGACTTGTTAAACCTGTGCTACAGGTAGAATATATTCCACATGCCTTATACTTTGAAAATCCTGACCTGTGGTGCTCAGCCAGGCATAGAAGGAGAATGTGTGGGTATATTCATGCATAAGCATTGCTCTCCAATGGTTTGACTTCCAACTTTGGACTTTACCAGGACAGGAAGGTGAAGTTTGAATTTTAATCTTGGCCAGCCCAGCGGTTTGAGGCGTGATCCTTCCTCTCAATGTCGGGAGCCCTGTGTCCTCAGTCCGCCATGGGATCATGAGGGTGCATAACTGCTACGCTGCTGGGTGCTCTGCTGATATTCAGTAACCTAACTGTGTGAAATGCACTTTCAACTTGTAATATTTTCAGCTTGTGATGGATATATTGGAATATACTGCATTATAAGTAAAAAAAATCTGTAATTTGTATTCTGCTGGAATTCCAAAGCTGCATATTAAGTAATAGACAGAAAATTGATTTAATTATCTCATGTTACTGACAGCCAGCTTTCCTGATACCACTTTTTCACTTTGTACAAGTAGAGGCTTATGTTTATATTAAAATTTATTAATATACGTCATCAATGTGTATAATTCAGTTCCTAGAATGATATTCTAGCACAGCTTGGCTAATGACTTTAACTGTATAATAAGCTCTTATCATTCCCAACCTGGAAACCACGATATTTTCAGTTCATAAGTAGTCAGAAGACGACATCTGTAGCTTCATAGTCAAAGTGATCATCCTGGGTTTCAGCTGAGCTCAGTAATCTCCAGGATGTCTTGGCTCATGTGACTATGCAAGAGTGCGAAGGGAAAATTTTAACAAGCCTATTTGATAAAGTCTGTCATTTCTCGCTGGGCCCAGAATGTGCCATTTCTTAGAATCAAGTCCACACCAGGAGTTGAATGACTTCTGACTTTTGTTTTTCTACTTTTTGCTCTGAATACAGAATTAAACTTTTAGGCATTTGACTACATGACTGAGGAGTTGAATAAATAAATGCAGTTCAGTCTTTACTCCTCTCATTCAGCATGATGGTGAAGCATCTTTGTTAGACACTTACTGTATGATTTGCACTAAAGAAGAAAAATTATTTACCAGTTTTCTGGGATGGGAGCCTTAATTATATAACTCATTAAGACTTAATGATTAGTTAACTGGGAGATTATATTTTGTCTAGCAGAGTTTTCTCAGAGAATCTGATACCAGTTCTACTTTTAACCTTTGGCATAGCTACATAGTTGTGGTGAAATAATGTCAGTCTTCATTTGAGGAAAACATTTCTTTCAGAATGAAAGAGCTACAGGATTTTGACTGATCATTTGAAACTGTCAAATTGCTTTAACCTTTAGATATTCTGTGTTGCTTCTGACTCACTGAAAAATAGCTTACCCCAGGTTGGTCTTAGAAAGGACTCCATTTTATTCCTGGAGGGAATGAATGTGTGTGAAATGCTTTCAAACGTTACAATTATGAATATTATCATTAGATGTCAGGCAGTACCTAATGCATTTGGATTCCCTGTTTGATAAAGTCTGTCATTTCTTGCTTGGCCCAGAATGTGCCATTTCTTAGAATCAGGTCCACACCAGGAGTCACTACGCTGGCTTGTTCCAAGAAAAATCACCGTGAGGAACATTTTGTTCTCTCTCACTTGTCTGCCTCACACAGCAGCACTTTTGTTGATTAAAGATAATTTGACAAATGGAATTTAAAAGAGGATTATTAAAACAGCTAGCAAAAAGCGTAGCCTCAGAAATTCTGGAACCTACAGAAATGACTTCTTAAATGCATTTTTAAATAATTTATATTTGACATCTTAGATTCTGAGCAGCTGCTGAATGAGAAGAGAATTGGAACACAGACAATGGGTTGCCTACAATTTCACTTAGCTCCATGGGTCAGGAGAGACATTCTAACTATAGTCAATCTGGAGGTTTTGTGGCAGGGAGGGAGTGAGGGTAGAAACACAGTATGTGAGCAAGGATTCCCTTGTAATTCTGCTTAAGCATTGAGATCAATTTGATTTTGAAATGAAGTGGCTTCTAACTATGTCATTGGTCAGGAGTATTTTAGTTGCTATAAACAGAGACCCTTCTGAACTGTGCCTAGCACAAGTAGGCTGTTCCTACAGGAACAGGGGTCAAAAGCAATCTGTGCTTGTGTAGTGATTGTGTAGTGATTCAGAATTCAGGGGTGTAGGGATAAGTAAAGAGGGGAAAATTAATATGATGGTAATGAAAAAAGGAAAAGCCTTTATATTAGGGGACAATGGGTTGTAGGGTGAATAGGGGAATAGAAAAAATAAGAATTAAATCATGACATATCATATACTGGCACAAATTCTCAATGCTGAAAGTGACTATGATGTGTATATATAATGCACCAATAAAGAGTTGAATTAAAAAATATTGACAGGTAAAAAGGATGAATTAATAGAGAGACCTCCTGTGATATTATGAGGACAAGGTGTTAAATTCATCATTGCCTGTACTGAACAAAAGTGTCTGTGACTATTAAATGAGATATATCTGGAGTGCATTTGATTGGGTGATTCTGGAGCTCAAGACGAAGGACAGGGCTACAGAAAGAGCTTTGGACATTGTTAGCATGTATGGGACAGTTCAAATCATCAGCTCAAAAGGGACTATCAAAGAGGACATAGAGAGAAGAGCAATATGTGAGAAAAGTGAGCCATAGGTAGAACACTGTGAGACACCAACATTTAGTGAACAGAGGAGAAGCAAAAATATCCACGGCGGTGTTGGACAAGTCAGACTAAAGGTCATCTGAGGAAAGAATAATGCTATGAAGAGCAAAGGACTGGGAAATAAATCAGTTTCGATCATTCTTAAATGATAGAAGAAAAGACCAATAAAGTAAGAATAGGCGATAGACAAGTTTGACCCCGTGGAGACAGTTGGTGGGCCTGGCAGGCCGGTTTTTGCAGAACTGATGAAGCATGTGCCAGTTGGGAGGTAAAAACCAGCATGTAAGATTGGGAGTGGGAAATGTGTAGCGATGAGATTACAGAAGTAGAGAGAGTGTGATATTTTTCCAAAGCAGCTGAAGAAGCAATCTGGGTGGACCTTTGCCAAGGAAGGGATAATTGTTTCAGGATGGAAGGAATCTATTTATTAGCTAGGAGTAGAATGGAGGGTACAAGAGAATGGAAACACTGAAATATTTTTGCTATGAAAAAGGCTCAGGAAAAGATGATTTAATGGGAAACTTTATATTGACAGATAGCTTCTGGTCTACTCCAGTTAAACTGTGTTAAGTATACAAGCAACTATGAAATATGCATACATTTATATATATGTATGTAAGTGCCTTAGTTTTATTCTTATTGCATAGACAAAATACTCCATACCTACAAGTTAAGGGAGGAGAGGTTTATTTATCTAATTTTATAGAGGTTTCAGTCCATAGTGACTGGCTTCAAGGCAGGGCAGGGTTGCATGGCAGAGGGATATTGAGGAGGAAAAACAGTTCACAGTACCCATATGGCAGCAAAAGCAACACGGGGCCTTAACAGTGTCTCTCTGCCCCGTTTATCTTATCAAGGCTACTTAGGTTGGTTAAGACCCACATCCTCAATCCTACTGCCCTGGACCCTAGACTGAGCCATGAATCAATTCCAACATCACACACTGTAGACCCAGCACCTCTGACAAAGCCCCACCTATGACCGCCAGAGGCTTTGCAGGGACATCTACACACAAACCATAACAGTAAAGTGCAATGTCTGACTTTAAAATGGGTTTATTATATTATTGGTATATATGCTCAAGTCTTCCTATATCTAATCCCTTATTATAGGTGATGGGATTTCTTTTCTTCTCTCTCTTTTTTTTTCTATAATGGTATTTAGAGATGACAAAATAACTAAAATCTCCCCAAAGTACTACAAACTATTTTAATCATTTTGATCTGACTAATATTTTAATGTCATGCAGAAGTTAGTGTCATTGCCTGATGTGTAACTTGTCCTTCTTTCCTTTCCAATTTATGCCTAGGGGAAAATAATAATGAGAAAAAAATTTCTAACATTTTCCTGAGCATAACAACTTAACAAATAATTATCATCCTCCTCTTGTAATTCCAACTAAGTAATGGAGGTGGCCTACCCAATGGGGAAAATCTCAAGTTTTTATGATCAAGAGCTTTATGTAATTTCAGAAGTTTTAATAACTTCCCCATAATATATAGGTAATTCTAGATTTGCCTTCAGATGTGAGTGGAACTAAGTCACACTACGTCAGCCAGGCTAGAGAGTACAGGTAGGGAGTTGGAAAGACTTGGCCTGGAACATTTATAGGGAATGAATGAAGGAAATATAACTGTGTACCATCTGCTGCAAAATAATTCACAGTCTCCATGCAAAGTTTTGATACTGCACTTTACATTCCTTGAGACACGAAGTCAAGATAACAGTTAATTATTTTTTGGAGTGTTTGTCATTAACAGGCTCACTCTGCTATGCATGTCATGATCAAAGCTCTGAGGATCTCTGTAGACTTGTAGCAGGCAACATTTTTTTCCCCTCTTTTTGTTACAGTAGTAAAAAAAGACTTTGTAGCTTTACCTGACACCCTGGTAAGACCCACAGTGTTTCATATCTACTTCAATTGATGCTTTTAGCTTGAAAAATTGATGACAGATAATATATGCATTGTTACCACTGGGAGATTTTGAAAGTTATTCTTTTTTTAAATATATGAACTACTCAGAATTAAAATTTGAAATGAGGGATAGATAAAGACTCAAAGTACTAGCAGGGAGAGAACAAAAACTACTGAGAACAAGAGAAGTAAATATTAAAACCATGAAAATCTTCTGCAATGTTCTAAAATAGAGGAGAGATTAAAAGTACACTCTTGAATCAAAATGGCTGAATCAGGCAGCAAAGTTCAAAGGTAGACCCAGTCTTTACTATTGTACCAGTGATACTGATCTGTTTACCTTAGCTCAAACATCTGCAAATGGGTTACTTTGAGCTTTAAATGGAGAGTGAAGGGTGATGTGTGAAATGTGAAGTGGTTGGAGACGTGCTGAAAGCTATTTATGTTAGAAATACTCTGTTGCTGTGCATAAGTCTTGGAAGTGCACTTGTCCTTTGAGTGAGGGACGATCTTTGGCAGCAGTAGTGAAGATTAGTGTCCTGGATAGTGCTCAGGTGGCTCACGGAGAGGTTAAAATATATTCATATTCGCAGGTTGCTCATCATCTTCTCTGCTAGCTTAGCTACCAGTCAGCAGGGCTGTGGTAGAGTTTTGAGATCTGCAAATTCAAAATAATCCTTAGTAGTTCTGATGACAATACAGTGACCAATGAATTAAAAAATGAAACCAGAAGGACACAGCTGGTTTAAAATATCCCTAGTATGACAGTGATTAAAAA
Source organism: Petromus typicus (assembly GCA_004026965.1). Taxonomy (NCBI): domain Eukaryota; kingdom Metazoa; phylum Chordata; class Mammalia; order Rodentia; family Petromuridae; genus Petromus; species Petromus typicus. The sequence continues at coordinate 18,655 of PVIR01000081.1, read as the reverse complement.
AAATATTTGGAGGGCCGGGGATTTAGCTCAGTGGTTCCAGCACCTGTCTTGCAAGCACAAGGACCCGGGTTCGATTCCCTGGTAACCACATAACAATACTGAGTGTGGAGACTCACGCCCAGCAGCAACAAGTACCACATACCACAGTGCTGGGCGTGGTGGCTCACGCCTGTGATCCCAGCACTCAGGAGGCAGAGGCAGGAGGATTGCTGTGATGTGAGCTGAAGCTGTGATGTGAGTTGAGGCTGAGCTCAGGGCCAGCCATGGACATTTAAACAATGTGGTATATATCTAATCATGAAATTTGCATACATTTCAAAGCATTCTTTCATCTCTAAAGTTTGGCTACATATCACTAGAGAAAACCCACTCTAAGTGACGACTTAGGGAGATAGAACCCTTTGTGTTACAGCTAATGAGGAGTCCAATAAAAGGCTTCTTTCAGCTGGTTCTTAGTAGGTTGTAACAGCACCAGCTCTTTCCTGGAAATGTGTAGGACTTTGGCTGGAAACTATTTTTCCTGCACTCCCTTATGTCTAGGTGTGGCCATGCCAATGGCCTTACCAATAAAATGTGAGCAGAGGTGACATGGGCCACTTTGAGGAAGAGAGGGTCCAGAATATCTTCTCCACTTCCTCCTTTCTCTGTTTTCAGGCTGGATGAACACCCATAGAGTAACCTTGGAAACCACATGTTGAAAACAGTGGTTAATTGGATTCTGGGTTTCCAAGGTGCTACTTATCAGAAACACCCATTTTGTTTATATGCAGGAGAAAAACATCCCATATATGTTCAGCTACAGAGGTTTGAGCTTGTCTTTTTCTCTCCTCCCTCTTTCTCCTGCCTCTTTCTTCCTCTTAGAGCAGCTAGTATTTAAAATAACCATTGCAAAAAAAATTTTTTTTTGACGGAGTCTCTCTTTGTAGTTCAGGCTAGTCCTGAACTCAGCAATCCTCTCTCTGCTTCCTGAATGCTGGGATTACAGGCATGAGCCACCACGCTTGGCATTGTTGTATGTGGTTACCAGGGATCAAACCTGGGACCTTGTGCTTGCAAGACAGGCACTGGAACCGCTGAGCTGAATCCTGGCCCAGCACTATAAGTTTTTAAACTATTATGGAAGGTTTAGCCTTGGATCCATATCCCTCTTTAAGATCCTTAAATTGTTTATAAGTGGATAAATATTCATACTTATGTAGTAGGTGTATATTATATGTAAGAGCTTTGCACATGTGTAAACACACCTGTGTATGGAAATAAAGGGAAATCACTGATGATGCCTTAATTAGGATGGCTGACGTGTAATAGTAAGAATAGGAAAGTGGTCTAAGAACCTGAATTGAGGTACAGGCTGTTCAACATCCCAGAAATTATTTGTTTTAGAAAGGGCCACAGTAGTTAATAGAGAGTAGAAGGGTGGCTGTGAATCAGGAGTGCTCATATTTTTCTCTTTTTCTAGCAATAAGTTGTTTGCTTAAATACAAATATTTGAGTGATTGACTCCAGTATTGCATCTTTTAAAATGAGGGCAGTGGGCGGAAGGCTGAATCCCTCCAGATTAAGGCAGGCTTTGCTGAATCCACCTACATCCCGAAGGCCACTCGTAGTATATTCCAGAACACCTGTATTCAGCAGCGTGGATTCCATGAGCTCCAAAGTGTCTTTTGAAAGTAACACAATCTCATCTTCTTGGAAAACACAACACAGTTTCCCATTTCTTGTTTCTAGCTGTGTGGCTGACAAATAACACTAAATTCTGTTTCCACTTCCCTTTTTGATTAATGGCAACCTGTCTAGACTGAATTGATGGGAATCAAATGATATTTTATCTTCTTCTCCAAGGGATATGCATTTGAAAACACCAGATTCCCAGGAGTTTGACCAAATTGCAATAAAAGATCTGTGTCAACACTTTTGTAATTACTTCTGTAGAAGAAACTTTTAAATCTGCTTTTGATGATAGAAATATTGGTTAGAGTTATAGTTGAATTTTATTCCTATGTATGTGTATGATGATTAATATCTATAGTAATAATTAATGGCACATTTGCTTAGTATTTTAGATGTAGGGTGAAGATTATTTACTTGTTATTTTATGGTCTCAAGCCTTATTTTCAAGCATTATGGAAGAAAAACTGACTGATCTTATCAGTCAGTAAAACAGATAATCAAACTGAGTAATAAATAGAGTAAGGACAAGGTACACAAACAAGCATAGCACAGTCGGTACCTGGGAGCTAATAACAGTGGAGACCATAGACCTGCAGACAAAGGAAGAGAAGTTTCTAGAAGCTGAGATAGGAAGCACCTGTGGACAGGGCTATCTGAAAGGAGCTGTGGCCTGTGGTTGAGAGACTGCTGGCTAGCAGTGCCTTTAGGGAAGGAAACAGGGAGAAAGTAACCTAGCATCACTTTTCTCTCCTTTCCATCTGAAGGAAATTCCTGGTAACAAGCTAACCAATGGCCCATTGGAAACCACGAGCAGGGAAATGCACTCACATAATTGGTACCTGTTGATTTAAGGGGCTGGAGAAGTGAGCAGGGGAATGGAAACTTGCTGTGAGAGGGCAAAGGACCCAGCCTACTGGCCACTGATCTCTGTTATGAAAGTCAAGAATATCTATGAAACTCAGAGTAATTAGTACTCATGGTTAAAGAACTGCGCATTTATTTAAAGTGCCACTCCATAGGCAAGATTATTCTGAATCACAAAAACATAAGTACTCAAGTTCTTTGTTCCAGTGCGATAGTGCAGAGGCACATGGGTAATTTCACTTAAATTAGTTAAGATTAAGTATGGCGACAGAATCATTTCCACAGTGCTCACTAATGTCCTGTGGCTGGCAACTGCTGGTTTGGGCCACAAATGAGGAAGACATTTCCTCCCTGCAGATAGTTCTGTTGGATACTAGTATGCTAGTTATTTAATTTTTAATTGCCTAATTTTTTTCTTTGCTTTGACCAAGATGAAAGTAAAATGACCTTTGGGATTATTAATTATTCCTGAAAACCTATATCTCTCAAATGTCATATTATTAGAGAGATATTAATAATATTAATAATATCATTAATTATTAATATAATTAATGATATTATTAATATTAATAATGTTATATTATTAGATCAAAAATAGTCTTATTCTCAATGAATTTGAGTTGGGTGGATGCAGACAAAGGATTTGGCCACTCAAGCAAAAATAGAGTACACTGAAAAGATTTGGTTAAATCTTGATTTTAGCCCAGTGAATCTGATTTTAGACTTCTGGTCCCAAGAACTCTGGAAAAAAAAATTGTGCTTCAGTGATAATAATTTGTTATAGCAAGAGCAGAAAACTGATGCATTATTTCAATGGTTTGTATTGTTCCAGAATTCAACCCTTTATAACAAAAATTCTCACTAGGGAGAATTTAAGTTTTATGTAATTTTTCTCTTTGGGGGTGATAATAATATAAATTGAGAGACACTAATATAAGATTTCAAAATGTTCCTAACATCTTACAATCAAGCTAAATTACACTACCACTTTTCCAAAGGGAGACACCCCCAAATAACGCTCAGTTCCTATATCTTGCTCCAGATATGAGATATCTTGGCAGCGTTTATTCCTCGTGTCACTTTCTTATGATCAGCTATATTCTAATGTTACTTATGTAACAAATGACAACGTCATTAGCTTCACTAAAGACCATTTACAATATTGGTGGAAGACCTGAGAAAGAGGAAGGAAGTTGTTAACAGAAAAATGACTCACTAATGTAGACAGTGGGAGTGAGGGTTTCAGTCTTTGTTCTTTGCATTTGTAATAGCTTTGTACTATCTATTCCAGTTCCCCATGGAGGAATGGATTTCCCAGTGCTACATGTCAAACATTCCCTCTTTAAGTATCTGAAACTCTGGCAGTTCTTAAGTTTTATCACTAAGCCTGATTGTAAAAGTAGTCAGGAAACTACTTGGGTTTCAGCCATTCTCCTGGATCCTATGTAATAACAGCAACCCATTCAAGTTCTTGATTAAAACTGCAAAGCTCCTTGGGCACAGTGGTGTGAGAATCTACCCCTAAGTTGTCAAGTACAGTCTTAGCTTCGATTTCAGTGGTTAGTTGTTGGGTGTCTTGTTGGGGAAGTTTCTTCCTTGTAAATAAATTTGCTCTCTCGCATAGTGAAAAGTCCTAAGTGACTAAGATATGTGAGACTCAGAGACAAAATGTTTAGTATGTGGGTAATTTTGAATGATTGTGAGAAAACTGAACTAAATATGAGTTTTGAAAAGAAATGAAATATTTTGAGTGCTGAGGTGATGTGGTCAGTTTTGTATTTAGGAAACAATAAATATAGTTTCTTTCTTCCAAGACAGGCTGGATAGAACAGATGAGTTTCTTTTCTGTTTCATTCTATGAACCTGGGTTTATGGGTCATTTTCCCTCATACAATGAGGATAGCAGGGGGTACTTCTTTGATTATAGCTCCTTGAGGTCCCTGAGATTTATCTTACTACCTTCTGAACCAGTGTCAAAGTAGAAGCTGAAGATACCGTCTCTTCCATAACAAGCTTTAGGTCAAAAGTTAGCTTCCTATCTCCGAATAATTCCATGTGTCTTTTCTTTTGAGGCTCTGTTGTGCTAGTTCAGTGATGCATTAGAAGAAAACAAGACTTCACTGGGTGTGTAGCTCAGTGGAAGAGTGCTGGCCTACTGTGTTAGGGGCTTTGGGTTTGATCTTCAGCACTGTGACAAATGAAAAGCAAACCAAACAAAAACAATCTATCCTTAATCCAAAGCAAAAGAATAACAAAGCAAAACCACAAAACCAGCTTAAAAGATTTACCTGACATCTATTTGATTCAAAAGTGCTGTTCAGGGTATATATTCTGCCACCCTCTCAAGTATAGAAACCCTTCTACCCTTATAAACACAGACTCAGAGTGAACAAGGTAATCTTAAGATCACAGAATTCTTTTGAACAACCACCCATGCTTTGTAGATACTAATTTTAAGACAAGACCAAAGTCAGGCTTTCTAACAATGCCTGGCACCCTCCTATTCCTTCTATACTTAAAAGGGATCAATGACTTAATAAAAGATGATCTGATTATGAGAAATAGTCTGTTAAAATATTCTAAGCCAAAAGGAAGTCTTGAGTTGCAGAACTGAAAGACAGGAGGTAGCGTCTGACCCCAGTAGGGGTCGACAGTTGATATGTAAAGTCATCCAAATTCATGGCAGTCGGCATTTCCTTCATTCTTTTAAATTTTTTTTATCAATTGGCTTTCTTTTTCTCATCTAGCATAAGACAAAAAAATGATAATTTCCTTTAGAATACTTCACAGCTCAAATGGTCAACAATGGTTAATTGGGGTCTTTCAGTCCAAACTCTAATACAATTTGTGCAAAAAAAAAAAAAAAAGAAAGAAAGAAAAAAATTGGCTCAGTTTGGGCCTTCCAATTAGCTGTGGTCAGAGTGTCCGGTTGGGATTTGATGTCAGATTCCATAAGAATGGTGTACTATTATTTACAAAGAGAATACAGAGAGAAAATAAGTGAAAGGGAATATGTCCCCAACTCTACTGAACTGGGTCAGATGTATGTAATCTTTACTAGATGTGAGTTACTAGAGAGTTTTGGAACACACTGACAACCTTAAAACAATGGAATACCTTGTTTCGTCTTTTGTTAAATAGGAGTAAGATTTGAAAAGATCCTCATCTTCATATAAAACTTTCATTCATACAATATTCTTGGTAAAATGGCATGTATTTCCTTCCCAAAGTCAGTAGGACCCAGTCACTAAGTAGTCAGTGTGCACTAAATAGAAGATGGAAAATAAAAACCCAACCAACCAGAAAACAATAACAACATAAAACAAAAACAATATTTTTTAAAAGCTGATTCATTGTTGATTTAACAAATGGGACAATTATGAACATGACAAGATCTGCTTAAATTTCCTATTGATTGTGAGCCTATTTTGTATTTTATTTAACTCAAAATCTTTGGGAGCAATTTTTCCCAGGCAACATGTAGACATAGTCTGAGAAAGGAGGAAAAACCAAGGCGAGGCCATCGTCTTCCTATCTACGGAGGGCATGGCGGGGATGGCTGTTGAACCCTGGAATAGAAAGAAATGGAACAATTAAAAATATATTGCAGTTGTTGGGAACAGAGTCTGTCTACTGGTTATATACTATCCCTTCCCAGTGCTTTCCAATTCTGTATTTGTCAAACAAATTGTGGTGTCTGTAGCATTTGAACCACATTATGATAACTATCCAAATATACAATAAACTCATTTCAAGTTGCACTGCCCATGGGGTCCTTCTGTGCAGCCTTTGGTGTTGCTGTGTCATGGGTTATGACTGTATTCAAGTGAACTTTGCATAGGGTAATTTACATCCTGGGAAATATTTTTGCTTTCAATTTCTTTTCCCCAGACATCACTTCAACAGATAAGGATCTAGGGCCTTTTTTGAGAACTCATAAGCTCTTCTAAAGAAATGTGATAGATACAGATAGAGTACACTTCAGAGAGGTTAGGGACTGCATTATTCACCAGTGTAGGTACAATTCTCAACTAATGAAAATCCTGGCACAGTGTATATGCTCAGTTATTATTTGTTGGATGAATAGACAAGTGCATGTTCTATATTTCCAAGGAGAATAAACAACATGATACACTATCTTGATTTTTCATTTTAAGATGTACTCATGTGAGTCAAATAAAAATAATTGTGGTATCAAATTGATTTGTAATTCAAGATTGGAAATCTGGGAGTTTCTGAGTCATAAGGTGACTATTAAGGTTGAATCTATATAATAGACATTAATTGTGAGTTTGTCCCTGAAAACCTGCCCAGAGCTCACTGACATTAAAGGAATTAAGAATTATAAACTGTAGCTTTCCTGTTGCTAAAATGTGATTTAGTTCTTTTCATATGGCATTGACCTTGAATAGTGATAAATATATTAAAATATCATAAATAATAAATTATCTAAGCCTGTTTTATTTTGGAAAAATTAAAAACTTAGGGAAGATAGAGAAAATAATATAATAAATTGGATTATGAAATGACATCTTTTAGTAAAATTAAAATTAAATTTTAATTATGATGGAGACCTCTTCTCATTTTCTCATATAATTAGATCTAGGAAATTGTCAATTGACAATTTAGAATATCATGCCTTTGCTAATCTGTTGGTTTGAGTTTTTGAGGTTAGCGATAATGTCCTATTGTTTTTTGAGTTCCCAAGACCCTTATGTGAAGTCTGACCTCATTGCCTTCCCAAGGAAGTTAACTAATAATGGTAAAAGTTGCACCAAAAGTTAATCAGATAAACTGGTGGTTTGTCTCTAATCCCACCTATTAAAACTTCTGTAGTTAGTACTATTGCAAGTACTTCAGACTGCTGTACTTCAGAAATCCAGTTTGGACTCCCTCCTTTTCCCTAATAAGACATTGTTTTGTAAATGTTACCTTAAAAATGGTGAAGCCATTTGAATGGCAGGAATGACATCAAAATTATTATATAAAAATTCCATTTTTCCACGTGGGCAGAAGGACAAAAGAGCTCCTGACACAGGCTTACATTGCAGTTTTGAGGTGAATGTATCTTGAAACATGAAGCAATAGATTGTTGGTTGACTAAAGCAATGTGTAAGATAAAATGCCTTTTATGGAATCTATCTTGGAAAGTGTAAACCAGGGAAAGACAATCAGTTGTTTTTCAAGAAGAGATAAGGGCATGGTCAAAAGCCTTAATGTTGATGAGCAATGGGATTCCTGATGCTCAAGGGGTCAGTGGGGATGTTCATAAGAAAACAGGTTTAAGTTTTCAAGAAAAGTGTAATTGCAATAATATGCCATTGGAACAAAGTATTAGGGCAGGTTTAATCTCTAGTCAGAATGGTCGGCCTGCAGAGTTATTTTCTTGGGCTCATCATTGCCAGATTAAGTGATGCATAGTTCTGTACTTATGCACGATTCTCTGGTACTTCATGCTTTAAATCCTACACGGGCCAGCGACCTCTGTATCCAGCCTTGACTTTTGCTCTAAGCCTGAAAGTCATAGAAACACATTCCTGGTAGATGTCGATGTGGCCCCAAATTGCTTTTACATTTTCCCAGAGTGATACGCAAGAATAGCTCCACTTGTAGTATCCCAGACACTTGTCAACGACTTTACCAACCATCATCCTTTCAAGAAAGAACACTGGGAGTCACCCAGAAGTTGCCACTTGCCTTCCCAGGGCTTTAGTGGGAACTAGAAAGGGCTGACTTTCTTCTGCACATACACAGATCCTACTTGATAAGCCAGTCTTCAGCTGGCTACTATCCCTATTTTTCTTGCGGTCAGCTGGTGTTCTTGTTCAGAGCAAGACATGTATGAGCACGTGGAACGACCCTCATTCCAGATTTTTCTACTGTTTCTCTCTCTGTCACATTTCAACACATAATACCCTGTAATCCACCACTGTGCTTTATTGTTCTTTAAGTTAAATGGTTAACACAGAAAAAGTGTATATTATCTATGTGTGTTTTCAATAAGAACAGAGTGAATACTCATGAACCTATAACCTTTCCAAGAGACAGAACATTACTGGCTTCTTGCCTGGTCCTTATTAGCTCCAATGTGATTTTATTGCTAATATACATTTACAGCACAGAATGTCCTCATTCCTCAGGAGGAGCTGGTGCATGTACATGACATCTTTTGTCAGCCTCCCCCCTTGGTTCTCTTCCCATTTGCAAAGATCTGTCTCCTTACTTCCTGTTGTCTATCTTTTATTTTGCTCTTTATTTATACATTGGGTTTCTCATACACGAGAAACGTGCAGTATTTTTTTTTTTGTGGGTCTGGTTTATTTCTTACCGTTTCAGTCCTTTTCCATCCTACTGTCTCTACCTCTGTGCCATCTCGCTCTAGCTACATTCCAGTCTGCTGGTCGGATTTCATCCCTGAGTGTGCGCACGTCAGTCCATGGATTTGGGCCACACCCAATGCTAACTGTTTGGTTCCTCTACTCGAAACCCTCTCATGGTTTCCTGTCCCCAGAGAAGAGCCTGAAAGTTGTTCAGTGTGGCAAGGAAGGCTGTGCAAGTTCTGCCCTCATGTATGTGTCCAACTCAATCCGTGGCCATGGACATCTAATGTGTGAGGAGAAACCAATGGGGATGCCAGACAGAGGGCTCTGCACGGAGGCCCCTTCACTCTGCCTCCAGCCCCAACACTTTCACATTTCTCTGCCTCTATTGCTCCACAGCTAGCTCTGAGGATACGAATGTATCTCATTTGTTTCTATTTCTAATCCCGATTCTGGAGCATGGAAGGATTTAAATGTCTGAACTGAATTCAAGACGGAGAAGTTGATCTTTATATTTATGTGACACCAAATTTTCATTTTAAATGTTTGTTTTGGATCCAACTGGTCATCTAGACATTTGCTCTGCAGAGCCTTTAATGTATAGCATCGATGCAACTTTGCTCCAGGAATGGTAGAATATTGTTTTAGAATTTTCTGTAATGCTCAGATATCTACTCTTCTCTTCCTCTTCCCCCTTAGCCTTTCCATTTTCCTGCCTCCCAGGGTCCTCATCCTCTATAGCCTCATCCTGTCTGCTGAGCATGGGAGCTCTGGGCTCCATGGAAGTTTACTTGTTACTGTTTCCTCTGCCAACCCTCTGACTTCAAATCCACCCTTCTTCTAGGGCTACCATTTATTACTAGATTCCAGAAGGAATGATTATATTACTAATACAATTCAATTACTATGTGAATAACGGTTATTTAACTTACTTTAGGGATTATCTCAAGTGCATCTAGACTTTAAGAGCAGGATCTTATTATCTCCCAGGAATGAAGCTTGAATCATGTTTAGTGGGTAGTGAATCTCAATAATTTTCTAATGATACCAAAACATACATATGCCTATCCCCTTTCCCACAAGTCAGCCTCGCATAAATGCCCAGGTTGATGCTCTCCCAAAAGAGACGATCAGTTATAAATATTAGTTCATTCGAGAATGAAATCTACATGACAAAGCACTTCAAAATCAACTAGAAGAATTCTTATCTTCTGTTCTTATCTTATCCTTATCTGTGAATACTGGTCATGAGGGCAAACATCTCAGACTCACTGTGTGCAGCTGAATTTTGCAGGCACAGGTTCAGTGTTTGACTTTCCTTCCTATGGAAGTCACAACCCCAGGCTGTGGGGAGCTGGTTGTAAAGCACACCGTGGTGGTAAGGGATGCCTGAAAATGATACAGCATCTTTCAAAGTGACTAATATTTGTTGGAAATATAGTATTTCCAGAGCAGCATGCAATTAATAAGACATGATTCCTATCTTCACATAGCTTATTAGAGGTCCTCATGCCCAGAGAGAAAGCAAGATGTGATAAATGCCATGTAGGAGGTACAAATAGCTTCCCTAAGCTCCAAGGATAAGATTAATTCTGGGTGGCAAAGACTGAAAAGACTTTTCAGAGACGTAGCATCTGAAGAATTGTTATAATCTCACGATGTACAGATGTTGGCCAAGGGCATCCAGACAAAGCAAGAGGCGTGTGAGCAAAATTATAAAGCAGGACAGAGGAGGGCAGGGTGGGAGGCTCCCAGTGAGAGAGAGGCCAGTGGCCAGGACTACTGCTCGACGTAGGTTCTGACTAAGAAACTCTCAGTGCACAACAGCCACCACTATGCTGCTCCTGGAACAGTGATACTAACAAGGTCCTATTTGCTACTTAATATATTTAAATTCAGTTGTTTTCATTTTCAGTTGCTTTGATTTTGGCAAATACAAACACCTGCTGCTGTCTATAAATACAAACATTTAGGAAATTGTCCATATTTTAGTATTTAAATATTACTTCTTAAAGCCTCATCCATTGAGTTTTCTGTTGTTTTGTAGATTGTATTCAGACATTAAATTTTAACAAATAATTACTGGTTATATAAAAATATAAGATACCATTTTGAGTGCCATGATATGATGGAGTCTGCCCTTTTATACTGATAAGAGGTCTGAAATTTTGATGTGGCAGCAAAGAATAGAAAACTTTTTGCGACTTAAAAGAACATTTGTTTGTCGCTCTCAGGTTGTCTGTGGTGGGACTGTTGAATGGAGGATTTGGGTTCTGGTCTGTACAGTGTTTGTCATCTTACGACCTGACTGTGAGGGTAGATTTACCTCAGACAAGCTCTTCTCACAAGGTTGGGAGTCTCAGGAGCACAACGGGGCTGGTGAGGTTTTTCATGGCCATAAACTCACTGTCACTTCCAACCACATTTCAGTGGCTCAACTAAGTCAGATGAATGTCAGATCATGGGCTGGTGGTCTAGAGAAGTATGTCTTTTCTGTAACCCGGGGTATATTGGAGAAAGTAACCTTTGAACATAACTCAGTATGTCTAAAACAATAATGAGCTTTATTAGGTGTGTCAGAGTGAGTTTCAAGAGTAATATGCATCACAAAGAAAATAAACCTGGAGCTCCAGTAGCTCAATCAGTTAGTGAGCGGTACTTATACAGAAAATAAACCCAGGTACTGGGTTAGAGAGACTGAGAGTAGACCAATGTGCTCCTTTAGAAACAGAGGTCAGGGAAGAAGTGACATTAGATGTGAGGTCTGAATGATAAGCAAGAGCAAGGCATGAAAAGTAGGGGAATGACATTGTGGACACTGGAGATGATCAGTGCAGAGGCCCTGTGGTGTGAACATGCTTGGGGTGCTCAAAGGTTGGAAGGTGGGCTGATGTCACCGAAGCATAACAAATAATGGCAGCTGGAGGGGAATTTGCAAGGTTAGGCAGGAGCCAGATCACACAAATATGCAGGCCAGCTAAGGAATTTGGATTTTATTCTTTTTTGTAGTGGGAGCACACTGGACTTTCAAGTCAGGGTGGCGACACAATAGAATCTGCGTTTAAAGCAATGTCTTTTGCTGCTGTGTGGATATGAGCTGTGGAGGTGAAGGTGGGTGGGGTGGAAGCAGCAAGGTGGATTAAGTGGCAACCAGACATGTTCAGGAGGAGGGATTATGGTTGAAAGTAAGATAATGGACCTAGAAAAGAGGAAATCTAATATAGGACATATTTTAGAAGTACAATGGAGTAGGATTTATTATCTTTTATGTTATAAGAGATGTTGTGTTCTGGAATAGTTCAAGCAAACAGGCAAATGTGGTAGATGTGAGAAGTCACTGGGCTTGGAGTCAAAAAAATCTCTGCTTTGCTTTTTAGGACATGGTTGATCTAGAGCAAATTTTAGGTCAACCATTCTTAGTTTCCACAATTCCAAGAAACAAATGAATTAATGAGTGAATGAATGATCAAATACATAGGCTGACACAGAAAGACACCTGTGATGCAATATTTCAGAGAATTAAATTCACACAAAATACAAGCACTCTGCATGATCAAGGCTTAGATTTCTTTGCTTTAACATGATCATTTATTAGTATTTTCAAAAAATGTACCAGATGTAGGTCACTTCATAAGCTGTGCATTGTGGAAGATGATACACACCGATAACAGTACTATTCTATAAGCCTACCTAAACACTTACAGAAATATTGGTATTGTCTCTACCCATCTATAAGTCAGTACCATCACTGAGAAATACAGGAACTGCTGCAGCTAGAAGTTTTTCTAAGCATGGATTTATGATGTACATTCTTGGGAGTTGCACTCTCATGGGTTGACCTATATGCTGCTGCCAGGGATAAGGGATAGTACACTATAAGCCTTATCAGTTAATGCAGCAATTTTGCTTGTAATGGAGTGATTAGGCTATTGTTTTGGTGAAAACACCTTAACATTGAATTGAGCTGTCAGGGATTTGCAGGTAATGTAGCAATTTTTCAGATAGGATTCCGGCATTCTCTGATAACATCATAGTTTCATATCTAATTAATACTACTGCTGTTTGACTGGTGCTTCTAAGATATGACCTAACTGCTTCAAAAGTCCTAGATTATGGAGGGAGGTGACATTTCTCAAGTGCTTGAATCTGCTTTTTCTGTTGTTTCCCCTCACCTGAGCTGGTTTTTACAGTCCTGCTTCCTCAGCGTCTTGTGATGAAAAGTACAGGCAATATCCCTCAAGTAAATGTAAGGTTATTTTTAGTTGATCCTAAGGAAGACCTAGCTGATTAGAGTTTGCATGCATCTTTGCAGATTCAACACTGAACACTTAAATGAGACACGTTAACACAAATACTTACAGTTCATATTTGTATATGTCAGGCAGGTCCCAGAAAGAAAAATTAATAATTTGACTACAGGGTCCATTCCCAGAGGGTATCTATTTTGGAAACCAATAATAAATGTGGAGGTAACCAGATAATGGCAACAAAGAAAGGCATTCTAGTCCTTAGGTTTTGAAAGAGAAAAGAGGTTTACTGAAGCCGGGTTAAAGTTGTGACTTTGGAGAGGAAATTAACACTTGTTGTAGTCCTGTATAAATGTAAGTTGCTGGAAATATAGTTTAAAACAAAGATCACAAGAAAAATAAATATAACAATTTCTCTCTCTCTCTCCAATGTTTGGCTTCCTCTTTTGATGTCCACTGGTCAATACCTATTTAAGCCAGCTGCAAAGATCTCTGCTAATGTGGCCCATCAGATCATTCTTCTAGAGATAATGCTTTAGGAGACTAAATAAACAAGAATTACACAAGTTATTCTCCCTCAACCCCAAGGAGTTTGCATTGAGCTAAGTCCCCAGTCCTTTATTTTATTTTGAAATTTGGGGACAAGGTCTCACAGTTTCCCAGGCTGGACTTGAACTTGTGATTTTCTTCTCTCAGCCTCTCAGAATATTGGCATTGTGGGCATGTAAAATTGGCTACAAGTTATAATTCTTGGTCATAGTAATGTACACTGGGATGTGCTTCCACTTATCTGAAAGAGTTTTAAATTTTTTCTAAACCGTGGTTTAAGTTATCTTGTACAGTAATGTCAAAAAGGCCAGCAGCAGTATCATAATGTTGTAAGTATGGAAAACACTGGGTCATGAAGAATACTTCATATGTTATTTTGTTTCTTCCACTGAATAGAATGAACAGAGAATGTTATGGTTTAAATCTCAATGTCTCCTGAAAGCCTCATGCACTCAGAGACCACCTTTTGGAAGGTAGTTAGGTCTTAGGGGGACTACACTTGTCAGTGGGTTAATCCATTTGTGATTTGTTTTTTTAAACTGACTTTATCAGTACATTTTATATATAAATTATGATTACATTCAACATTGAAAATTTGTACCTGTACATGACACATCTTGATTCTCATTTCCCCCTTTCCTCCTGTCTGCCCTCCCTGAAACCTCGTCTCCTTTATACAAGCTTTTTTCTTTTTTTAAAACTATCAAATTCTTTCTTTCTTTCTCTTCTTTACTTCCCCCTACCCACCCTTTCCCTTTTCCTTTTCATTTATGATTTCATAGCTGAGTGTGCCTAGTTGGAAAAAGTGTCTTTGGAAGACATCCCTTACCATTGACCTTCTTTTCTTTCTGCTTCCTGATTGCTATGGGTTGAATAGCTTCCTATGCCAAGACCTTCTGCCATACTGATTCTGGCCTTGAGCCAGCAACCCATGGACTGAACCCTTTGAAACCATGAGCCAAATTAACCTCTCCTTCTTAGTTGCAGTTACTGGATATTTTATTGCAATGAAAGGAATGTGACTGACATAGATAATTGGTGCAGTTCATTGTTGTGAGTATACCTGACCATATGGTTCAGAAGCCTTTGAAACTGGTTTGTGGGAAGAGCTTGGAACTCTGGAGACAAACACTGATGAAGCCCCTAGACTGCTATACATGGAGCTTGGGGTAGGGTCTAGTTGGAGCTCCAAAGGCCAAAATGCTGTTAGAAATATGGACAGTAAAGGCTGGGCTATGAGGTTTTACATGGAAATGAGAACTTGTTTGGAAATTTCACTAAAGTAATGCATATTATACTCTAGCAAAGACTTGTCCACATTTTGCCTAAGACAGTGTGAAGGTAAACTAATATATATATATAAGTACCGTGCACTAACTGATGGTGCCGCTGGAGCTCCATGTGTGAGGGTAAATTTAAAAGTGACAAATTACTCTGGCAAAGACAATTTGAAGACAGGACAATATTCAGGCCATGACATGAGTACCACTGGCTGCTATCAGCTAGATTTACATTGAAAATCAAGAGCAAAACATAGGGCCTAAAGTGTAAACATTACAGCCTGGCCAGAAAGGAAGTACCTGTACAGTTGAGGTCAAGAAAAGATTACCACTATTAAGAAAAAGTCAAACACTTTGGGCTAGATCAATAGAAAGGTTGCTAGAATACATATCAGAAACTGGCCCAACCTCACCCATCACACGCTCAAGGACATAAAAGGATAAACTTCTTTTAAAAACTTTAAAGTGAGAGACCCAAGGAACCGTGCTTACTCAGGGCCACTTAGGGAAATATATCCTTGAGTTTAGCCATCCAGGGACTCCAGGGTTCTGCATCTATGGTCCTAATGTGCCTGGATATTGTTTCATTTGGCAGCAAACCTTGGTGTTATTTCCATTGTGCTAGTATTTCAGTTATGCAGAAAGCAACTGCATAACTGTGAGTTCGTGGAGGCTTTCACCAGATTTCGGAGGGAAGCCTCAGAGGTCAGACAATGTGCTCCTGAGAAGGCAATGTATAAACCTGGAAAATAAAATCAAAGATGTAGTAGGGACCTTAGGGCATTGCAGATGCCAGAAACATGCAAGGTCTGCCAAGGAAAGCCAGAGGCAATGCGTGGAGCTAGCCCCACAGAGAGGCCTCATAGGCTGTAATCAGTAAGGCTGTAGTGATGTGGCTGTTTAAACTCCTTGGACTCACATCTTACCGCTGTATGCTCTGACTGTTAGACATACAGCTGCAGGATTTAATGTTTTACCTGCTGGATTTCAGTCTTGCCTTAGTCCGATTCCTTTTTATGCCCTCATGCCTTCCTTTTGTAATGATAATTTTTACCTCATACCATTATATGGTTAAATATATCCAACTTTTGATTTCAGAAAGGTTCATGGCTAAGAGTTTGTTTTGAGTCATGGAGGAAACTCTGGATTTAGACTTTCAAAGTGTTGATAGTGTTAAAAACTTTGCCAACTCTTAGGTATGGACTAAATGTTTTACATAATACAATAGAGGCAAGACTTTTGTGGGTCAGGGGAGGAATATTATAGTTTAGATCTAAAATGTCTCCATATCTCATGTCTTCATAGTTTGCACTTTTAAAGTGTGACTGGATCATGGGGGCCATTGTAGCTGAATGTGCAGTTAGGAGGTGTGGCCTGGTTGGAGGAGTTGTGTCACTGGGGACCTGCCTTTGGAGGACATACTCTCTGGTGCCTTCTCATTTTCTGTATACCATTTGTTGGAG
The DNA here is from genome assembly GCA_004026965.1 of Petromus typicus. Taxonomy (NCBI): domain Eukaryota; kingdom Metazoa; phylum Chordata; class Mammalia; order Rodentia; family Petromuridae; genus Petromus; species Petromus typicus. Next base: position 2,261 of record PVIR01000081.1, on the reverse strand, counting down.
AGTTTTTCTGACATCCCTTATCGTCATACTGATTCCCCCTGGAGCCAGCTAACCATGCAGTGTACTCTCAACAACCATAATTCAAATAAACCTCTCCTCCTTACATTGTAGATATTGGATATTTTGTCCCAGTGAGAGAGAGAGTGACTAATAAAAGGAATCAGGAGTTACAGATCTTAGGCAGAGATAAGCGTGGGACTGAAATAGGCCACTGTGACTGTGGAGTTGTGGTTTCCTCAAATTCTATTATTCTAAGTTATGAGGATCACAGATAAATTCTAGAACATACTTAGGAAAGGCAAGTTCATAGCCAAAAATGTATGTAATGAAAGCTAAGTATTTCTGATTTTAGTTTTATAGCTGTTTGGGATTATCCATAATATCACACTTAAAATAGCAAGGTTAGTTGCAAATTGACATAAACACAGATGTCGTTAGCACAAACAATCTGCTATTGTAATGGGATATGAAATTAAATGTAAACATTTGTAGCCAATGAAAAGATGAGAGACAGGGAGTTTTCAAATTCCAGCACTGCAGAGATGACGACAGCTTTACACTTCCTTAGCTTGTATATGTAAATAGACACCTATGGAAGGTCAAAGACAACATTAGGGAAACCATCGGTTGCTTTTCCCAGGGCCAGTGCTCTCAAAACAGTTATATTTTCATTTTATGCCCTTTATGAGTCTTGCATTTATTTTTCTCCTTCCTCTTCTCTCTTTTTAAAATGTTCTTCTCTGTGTCAATCTTCTTTCTTTTTCTTCCAAATTGTTTTTTTTTATTTTTTAATTTTTTTTATTTTCATACTTTTCTCCTCTGTAGTAGAGGCTCAGGGATTCTCAAGAGCTACTTTAAGTCTAGTAGAAGAAAGCATGTAAAATCAAAGTGTTGATACAGAGAACTCAAGGTTAATGGAGCTGTCAAGGAGAAAGAAGTTGGCTTTGAGGTTCAAAGGCTTATCAGGAAGTAGAAGGCATAGGCAGGACTGGGAGTTTGGATTTTATTTTTACTGCAGTGTGGGAAGCTCTTGAAAGGTAGAGAGTGACACAATCAGCCTTACATTTTCCAAAGTTTTCAAAGGTTGCTAGAGAATAAATTTGAAGTCACCAAGAATGGAATGGAGAAATGCAATTCAGAGCTGTATCACATTGTTAAGGTGAGAGATGCTAATGGCTTCAACCAATGCAAGAAACAGTAAAGAAGGAGTCAGATGGTGCTGTGGATGCTGCACTGTACCAAGTGGATTCTCCTCTGAACTAATGTACTAATTCCCTTTGTTGTTAGGCAACATAGGCAGTGAACAGCTCAGAACATAATCCACTTTCAAGACTTATCTTTTCCCAACAAATGGTTCCTTGTCTAAGAGTAGGTCTCTGGGTTGACCAATCCCAGTAGCTGGTCAATGAAGAAAGTACAAAGCCAATTTTCTTACTCTGAGAAAATTCTGAAAGGTCGTACTAGATCCAAAGCTCCCCATGAAAACAACCGTGGCTTCTCCTCGTCGCTGTCAGTGTCACCTCTCTCATTCAGCTTCCTTCTTTCTGTACAGACACTGACATGAGTATCCCAACACACTTTTGGGTGCAAATCTTTCTCTCACGGTCTATTTTTATTGTGAACCAAGACAACCCAAGATCAGCTTGGAAGGCAAATTTAATGGAGTTTGCAGAGGGGAGTAAATATGGGGCAAATATAAGGAGAAAGAAGTATCTGTTGTCTCCCATGTTTGTGACTTCCACAACTAGGGAAGAGACTGTGACTTTTACTGAACTTGGGAAAATGGATGATTATTAGTGGGGTTTTCAATATGTTTTAATTCATGTCCAGCGTGACTTGGATGCACAAGCGGGTCTCGTCAGATGTACGAGCTGTCTCCATCTTCAGATTGCTGTTGCTACGGCTCTTATCCAGGCCATAATATCTTTATTGTCTGGAGCTCTGCACAAGCTGCTGTTTTGCTTCCTAGTTCAAATCATGTTCCTCTTAAACACATCCTCATTCTTTTTTTTTTTTTTTTTTTTTTTTTTTTTTTTTTTTTTTTTTTTTTTTTTTTAGGTTTTTTTTGGAGACAGGGTCTCGCTTTGTAGTTCAGGCTGGCCCTGAGCTCAGCCTCAAACTCACATCACAGCAATCCTCCTGCCTCTGCCTCCCGAGTGCTGGGATTACAGGTGTGAGCCACCACGCCCGGCACTGTGGTATGTGGTACTGGTTGCTGCTGGGCGTGAGTCTCCACACCCAGTATTGTTATGTGGTTACCG
>PVIR01000080.1:242668-300167 GCA_004026965.1 Petromus typicus | reverse complement strand
TATAAAATTTGTTTCCTTACTTTTTTGTTACAATCTCCACATTGTCCCCTTTCACCTTATTTTACATTGAGCATTTTCTATTTCACAATATATAACATACAATGCTAGGAAATCTCTCTTTATTTTCATACAGAGCCACCAGGATTCAGTCTGGGAGCTCCATCCTAATGACTATATAATCTTCATCCAATGACCCCAACTCTAAAAATCACAGTAGGATTCATTTTCCATCCTCTTAATGACTCGCAGCAGGGACTATTTCAACACGTGAAACCTTGGATGATACTCAAATCATATTCAAATGGTAGCCGTTTGAACCAAACATAGAAGTTACAAAAAAGAAACTTGATTCTTTAAGGAGTTAGAACCATAGTCGAGAGTTATCTTTAAACAAATATTGCAAACAAGTGTTTGTGAGAGAATATCAATTTATTTCCTATTCTACTACCAGAGAGAGGGAAGAATTGCATTGTAAGTCATCACCTCTGTAATGTAATGAAAAGGAACGGCATGAAAATGTTCCTGCTGACACACATGGTTTGATTCATGAAACAATTTCTTCATACCTCTTAGGCTACTGACTGACTCCTCAGCATAAATCTCTCTAAAGATTCCACAAAGGACTGGCCAATCACAGAGATGAAATAAAAACTTTTACTTGAACCACATTCCCAACATTCAAATGTGAAATGCTGCATATATGTAAAGGCAAGTGACATAAAGACAATAATTTGCAAACAAGGTCCAAGAAACTCTGGGGGATCTCATTGAATGCAGTGAGTCTAAGTGACTTCTCCAGTCATTAATTTTACAAGCTTTTGCCAGTCAATAGGCTAGTCTGTTACCAAGTAAATGGCTGATGTTAAGCTGCAGCAAGAAAAGTCTACACTAATTTCACCCAGGTAATTGACTAAGAATAACCAGGAAACAACCATATACTACATTTAAATTGCCTAATGTGTATTATTGGGAAAAAATACATAATTTGAAAGAAGCAAGGTTAGTGATTGGGATTAAATAGAAAACCTTTATTCTTCTAAGCAGTGAAATTCATGAGTAAACAGTAAATGTTTGTGTAGAAGAATCTAATTTAATTAGAAAAATTGACATCTCCATTTAAACTAATGACAGCTAGAAATACTACTAGCTATCTATACTGACCTGGAATTTTCTGACACAGGGCAAAGCAGGCTCTTTTGATTCAGAGGTCTGTTGTAATTGAGGTATTGTTTTTCTTCAATATGTGTCTGTTTTGGTATCAATTATTTATCAAACAAAAAAGATTTTCTTTTAACATTCATCTCCTGTTAATGTTTTAAACCAGAAGATTTAGGTTTCTGTTTGTTAGTCAAAATACTAATCATGTACTCCCTCCCTTTCCAACCAAATCAACTTTCTAGAAGTGATCCGTGCATGGAGAAGGTAATGAGGGAAATTGCCTGGAGACCTGGGTGGCTGAATAGAACAATGTGAAGTAAAAAGGTCACATCTTTCTGTAGTAGTAAGTAATTTCATGACTGTGCAGCCAGTCATTTTAAAATGCCCAAATCCTCTTCTCCTTTGTTTTCTGTGATACTATCTAATCAAAATGGTCTCCTTATTTTAAAAACTTCCTTTGTTGTCTCCTTAATGGAAGGCTGTCTGTGAACTACTGTGGTCACTTTGTTTTCAACACATCTCCAGAACTCCGCTTTTCCTTAGCAAAGAATTCTGTTTCATGATTAAATCCCATCATCTCTGAATGATGATTCACAAAGTACAGTGCACACTTGAGAAATGGAAATGTTTATCAGAAATGTCTCTCATTTTCTGTTCTAACTTTTGCTACTGACTCTTGTTTGTGGATCTCTTTACCTCTGTAGAAATAGTCTTCAGTGTTTCATCTCAAACTTTGATTTACAGAGGAGCAGGCTGTTAATGGAACATTCACATGCTTTGGAGTGAAAAGGAGCTCAGTCTGAGTCGTAACTACTAATCACTTGTAATTCTAAGCTCCTTAACCCTTGTGGAGTTTGTGTTTCATTCGTGAAATCATAATGCCAGTTACAGGACCAAATTTCACTTTCTCCACCAGCTAGCATATACCTTGGTTTCTTTTTCTTTGCCAGTTTTTACCAATATCCTTTTGACTACACAGGATATTGATTTTCTGACCTCTGACTCTATCTGGGGCACAGTTCCCTCATGGGGAATTCATTGTAATCTCCTTTACCTGTGAGAGGAATATCTGGGCATTAGTACCTTGGTGTTCCAGAGTTAACTATCCTTTTTTCAGGAGGCCCTATTCTGTTCATAGTATTAGCCATTACTGCTAGCAGGAAGTCAGTAGGCACTTGGGTCACCCCTTCTCAGTGTGAGCTCCTTGGCTTGGACAGACACATCAGCATTTCTTGGAAAGTCAGCTCATGGTTAGGCATGCTTGGTTCTCCTCAAACACGTTTTCGTTTCTTACCCGGAACAACTGTCTTTTCTTTTCTCCACTGGACTTCCAAAGAGTCAGGCCTAGGCAGCAGTTCGCACATCTCTGATATTCTTGCTATAGCATAAATATTCTAAGTAAAATAAAAACAAAACCATCATCTTACTTCCTCCTTAGCTACAAATTAGGTCTATTAACTATGTTTTTTTAAACTATGGTGTCCGAAGTATCTTTCATCAATATTTATGTCAGGGTGTTTACATGCAACCCTTAAGCAGCAAAGCCATCTAAGTATTTAGCAGTTTCATAGCTACATCGACTAATTTGTGTTTAAACAACTTTTCTCCACATTTGTTTTCTACTGAGTTATTTGCTTGTGTCATCAGGTGATTCTGTTTTCTTCTCTTTCTCTCTATGTGGCGACCTCAGTGAAACTTTCAGCTTAGTTACTTCCCAGTTCTTCATACTTTTCCTTCCTGTCATTAGCAAACTGTTTTTTTCTTTTTATGGATTGTGGTTATTCTTTCCATCTGATAATATCTTAAATTTACACCTCACACCAATAATGTGTGCTGTCTGGAGGGCTGATGCCAAAACTAAGAGAGTGGCGCATGAGGAACTGTCCAGATTCCTTGGCACATGGCAGTCAAAGTTGGTTTTCTTTCCTCTCTTCTGGTGAAGAAGTTTTTCCTACCACTTAGTCACATAGATTGTTTTTTATACCCCCATTTTGGCAATTGCGTTATCAAACTTAAATTTTATATTTGTTTAAATAAGTGTGTAATTGTAAATCTAAAAATTAAACAATAAATTAAAATTTTAATTATTATTCTCTATACATAGAGCCTACCATGTTAGCTCCCAGTATGTAAATATTGATTTGAAACATTTTATTCACTGATTAGAGAATGCTTGAGCTCAACAGAATATTTTTGTGAATATTTTGTGAATAAACTAGTGTAGAATGACTTAAATAATGACAAGTGTCCTGAATTATTGAAATATTCCTCTTCTTCAAGATGTAAAGGTGGCATGCCCAAAGCTGTTTTTATTATAATACTGACATTTGAGGCTGGGGATTTAGTTCAGTGGTTCTGGTGACTGCCTTGCAAGCCTGAACTACAGAGTGAGACCCTGTCTCAAAAAAAAAAATGACATTTGGATTTATCTATTAAAATCACTATAATTTGTTTAATGCAACTACTTTTTCTAGTACAAGCTCATTTAACACAAACATACCCAAACATTTCTAATTTGAATGAATTGGAAGGAAAACTAATTAAATTGGTAGAGATTCATTTTAATTCCTTTAAGAACATATAATAACAGCAACTATTATAACTACTCAGACAGAGCCTTGTGAAGTTTTAATTAATAGATAAGGATGATCTCTAATTACCTCATCAAAATACTTGTTTGAACACTGTCAGCCCTACATACACTGCAATTACACTGTTTGTAAGTAAATAGATACTTTAAAGCACTTAAAGACCAGTTTGTATTCTTACAAGAGTAGAGGTCGCCTTAACCGTTTTCATTATGTGTTTAATTTATTTAGCCAGTCTTCTCTTCTACTTAAAGGTGGTAAACAAGAAAGAGATAGCAATGTAACAGGTTTAATGTTAACCTACATTCTGATCCATACCCAAATTCCAGTAGTTCAAATTAATGTGGTTTTCTCACAGTTATAGAACAAATAACTGTAATTTTGGAGAATTACAGAATTAGAAAGAAAATAATCTCTCAGATCAGTTATTCTATGATTTCATTTTATCGATGAGGAAGACAGTGATGTAGTACATAGCTTCTGTGGTTATTTATTGTCCAAGTCAGGATTTCTTTTTGGGAATTCTTGAGTCTTAAATTTTGTGCTTAATGAAAATAAATAGACAATGCAAATTTTAAAATGAGGCTGAAGTAGAAAAAATAGAAAAATAGAGATGGAAATAGAGATGCCTGTATTACAGTTAAAATGTATTTAAGCTTAAAGAATGTAAGTCAACTAGTATTTATATATAAGATCCTTAGGGAATATTACATTGAAAGCAAATACATTAAAATTTCTAATTCACAGAAAGTGGGACACTGCTATTCTGTAAAAGATTTGACCCAGCTTATTCAAGATTTTCTTCACTCATTCAACATTGACTAGGTTGTATTTTTGCTTCTCTTTTATAACAAAGTTCTATGTATAACACATGCTGAGATTACAAAGCAAATAAGGTACAGTATGATAGAGATTTGCAAAGGGTGTCAAGGGAAGGCTCCTTAAAAGAGAAAATGCAGAACCAAGTCTTTGATGTTAAACCAGAGATAGCCTGACATATCTGTAACAGTGAAGGAAATATCAGTTAAAATATTCAAATCCAGTCTACTCTGGTCTGGGATAGGTCATCCCTTATTGGGTAATGAACGATAATGTTGTGATCAGATCACCTTTCAAGCAACTCTTCTGATTTGGCTTCCCAAGAGGTCATCACTTTGTCCATTTGACATTATCTTTGAAGTACTAGGAAATTAACATTTATATGACTTGAGGGATTTTCTTTAGTAGAGCTGATTAATCAATACATGGAAACCTACCAACCAAAGCAACATTATTCATATATCTAAATTTCCCAGGTGGTTGTGAATGGATAGCTCTAGATTCATTTTGCTGATGTCTTTAAAAGCTCAGAAGATCATCACTAGGAAACAGAGTCTACAATTTTTTAAGATAGAGAACCATGATTTTGTGTTTGTGTGGAAGATATCTGCTGTGATATGTTCTCTTTCTGTGTCCATATGTTTCTTCATTCTGCTTTTCTAGTTAGTCCTTGTCTGAATTTCTTTTCTGAGGCGTTGAGGAAATTAGCAGATTGGCACCTGAGGAGTCCAGCCTAAGTGATTTTACATTTCACACTTTCTGTCTGTATGAATCCCATGGAACAGTTGTCTGTGTGTACTTTTTATGGGACATTAAGTATTATTTTGGATTTTAGCCTAGATAGTCAGATGGATGAAAAATTTTATTATTATAAGTTTTGTGTCTTTCTGCATTGATAAGGCATTTATTAGGCTGCATTTCACTGGCTTTCATGGTTAGTAATTCTGTATAATTTTATGACTTCTTTGTAAAATGCTCATATTTATGTCAAATGTCAGCTAGGAAGTAACATTTTACCACTCTCTCTCATCTTCTAGATATGATCTCTTTTCTTCAATAACATTTGTGACAGTCCCACTTTTCCTCCCTTTCCAATCACCAGGATGAACTCATAGCTCAAACATCATCATGAATGTGATCAGTAGTACTCGCTGACATATGACAGAGTGAAGAGAATCAAGTTTGAAAAGTCCAGTCTTAAAAAGCAAACTAAGATTCAAGCTCTCATTTAAAACCTTCTGTGGCCTTATTGGATTATCATGGTTCCTTTCATTTGGTACTTTCAGAACTTTCAACTGTTTTAAACATCAAGCTTTTCTGTCTTTCCAGACTTTCAGAGCTTACTCCCAGCCCATTTATTTTTGTAGTATGAATCTACTAACATATGTTGATAATGATAAATAGGTCATGAAGGTCATCTAATTAAAACAGAAGAACAGTGACATGATGGTCATTTTGGAATTGTACATGGACTTAGAGATCATCCTGTCTGGTTTCTTGTAAGGAGTAGCCTGGGATAGTTCAGTGATTTGTACTGGATGATAGATGCTGTTACATCTGTAATCTTTTCTGGCTGGTTCCAGAAAACAAACCACTCTCATTTTTTCTAGCACTTATTCAGCTATGGCTTAGGGCTTCTACATCACTGCATTTAATTTTCAACATTAAGTGTGCACTATGCACAAAAGATTGATAATAAATGGTACAAAACATGACAGAACATATCTGCACATACATGTGCATGTTTACATTTCCTGTCCCAGAGAAATTTGAAGTTTGGTGGAAGCAGGCTGGAAAAAATATATATCTTACTCAAGCTAATTTTAGTTGTTCTAATTGATAATGGCATTTCTATTCCTGCTGAATTTAGACACGTCTTCAACATCTGTCTCAATATGGCTCTTTGAGCATTTACTTACTCTCTTTGATGATTGTTATGTACATTGAAACCTCTTTCTATCCAAGAACTAGTAGTTTTCTTAAAGAATTAACTTCTAGAGCACATAATTAGAGCAATAATAGTATTACTACTAATAGGTAGCTTTTACTAAGTTACTAAGTTTTGTAGGTTATAAACACATCATTATTGAAGCAAAATTATTTATACATAAATTACATGGCATCAATTCACTGTTTTCTTTGTTAAATGATACAACCAGGTTTGTATAAATGATTTATGACTGCTTCCTCCATGTCATTCCTGGTTCTTGACTTGATTTGTGCTCTTTCAATGTGTACTACCTAATACGTGCCACTTTTGTGTTATTCCCCAGAACCTCTATGTTTCAATAAATCACTCAGTCCTTATTTACCTAATAGTTTCCTCTGAAAAGTGTATTGTTACTTTAGCTGCTGTGAGGAGTGATGGAGAAAAGGAATAATTAAAATACTGTTCAGACTAACACCTGTATGCCACTGGGCTTTGAAATGAAAAATAGGATAGACTCAGGGAGTTTAGGTTTTTTTTGTGTTAGTCTGGCTGCTAATATGTGTTTATGATGGTTAATTTGATAAAGACTGAAAGTGAAAAAATCTTATGCTGGCAAAAAACCCCTTTTGACTATATTAAAAATAAAAGCTGTAAGGAGGGATTTATATGCAGAGCTATGGACAAGAGGAAGAGCATGGGGAGGTTTATAGATCTTGCTGATCACATAGCCTGAAGAATTTAATGATAAATACACGGTATTTAACAGTGTGTATGTTGGAATCCAGTGACTCTGTCCTAATGAGAGTACCAAAGGAGCTCAGTTCTCAGGATGTAGCTTTTTCTAAATCTTTAGGGGGAGAGAGGGAGAGTAGAGAGAGGGAAAGAGGGATATTAGTGTAGACCGCTAGCAGGAAACATTTTACAAAACTGCTTCTTGAATGGCAATTGAATCAACTCATTGTCATCAAGCTTTAAGTGAATGAGTTCTTGCAGTTGGCAAAATTGAATAGGAAATGCTTTAATTTTGTTCTGGCTGTGATCCAACAACAAGAGAGTCTTTTCAAGTGTGGAATTACAGAGCTGTACTGAATGACTCCGACTGAACTTTATGTAGGTTATGCTGTTCAGTGGAGGGTCATTGCTTACTAATGGCAACTTGGTGAAAAGAGTGGTTGGAAGATTGGGGAGTCTGGGGTTACCAAGTGATGTGTGGACCTGCTGTCATTGTTGCTTAGTACTAGATGAAAATGTGGGTCAGCAGTAACTACTTTCATTTGTTTATAGAGAAACTTCAGTGTCACTTTGGCCTTAGCCAAAAAGCTCGTGCTAATTATTTGTAATGGTAAAACTTTCAGATGTTACCTATTCCATAATACTTTTGGCTGGAATGTAAGGTCAAGAGAATTTTGATTTGAAGAAAGAGAATCTTTTAAAGGTAACTTTTTCCAAACTTATTATTTTCTTCATGTTGATAAAGAATAGATTGTATTGTGACAATTCAAGTAATACCAGTGTCTTAGTTGCTTTTCTATTACTGTTAAGCCAAAATATCTGACCTCCAAAGTTAAAGTAGGAATGGTTTGTTTAGCTGTTTGTAAAGGTTTCAGTCCGTAACTGGCCGACCCCAAGACAGAGTAGCATTATAGAGGAGAAAGACCACATGGTAGCAAAGCAAACAAAAAGCCTTAGTGGCTTTTCATGGCCCTTTTATTATTCTACCTAGGTTGTGCGGATTAGGGCGGTGCCAAACCAATCAGTGCACTGATTTATTAATCACCCTCCTTTAGTCCCAGACCCTTAATTGTAGCATTGCCCTGTGAATCAATAACATACTGCAGGTTTAGCCACCTCTGTAAAACCCATGACTGCATGAGGATTTAGAGAGACATATGGACACAAGCCATAATAACTTTGGGCAGATTTTACTTTTACTCCACAATTTGATTACTTGGGAGCTAGTTATTCAGTAGATATATCAGTATTCTCACTAGAATTCCTGGCCATACTACAAGATTGGTCAGCTGGGAAAGCCTTAACTACATTAAAACCAATTTGTAGATGAAAGTATTGCCATGATTTCATACAGACCACACAATTTTTCACAGAAAAAAATATCTATTCTGTATTTTTTGGTAGAAGTTCAAAGGGAAAAGTAAGAAGTATATAGTTCTTTTCCTTTAATCTTTTCTTACTGGATGCTATTTAAAGTTTCTGAATGTTTTGCTCTTGGTTCATTTATTCTATATTTAAGGAGAAACCAGGTTATTTGCTATGTGCCACTTAGTGGCTTTGACCATATTTTGTGTTTGAACTCTTCCTTCAATGGAGTCATCTATCTTTTACTTTAAAAGCCCCACAGCATGGCCTGACTGGTAATGCAGCTTTTATATTTTGCCATTTACTTTTATTCTCTCTCCTCTTTCTAGAGGACAGTCTGCCAAAAGGCTGTCCCCAAATCAAGTCTAAGTATCTGATAGTCACGACAATGGGTCTCCATTTGGAAGAATTTACTCTAAATTTTATGTGAGAAATGGATCTTCACACAGCTCCGCTGCTAGAGAGTCCGAGGCTCCCCAAAGAAGAAAGCAGAGTTAACATGGAACCTGACGCAGGAGTTGGGGGACTGTGGAGTTTGAGCAGCATGGTTTACCGGCTTTGTGCACATCGAGGCCAGAAAACTGAGAAGTAGTACAGTGGCTGGTGCTTCAGCTGACTTGCGCGCCATCCCACAGTGCCAACCTGGGTGGTTACATTGGTAACTGGGTATGGATCATGGCTGAAATAGTTACATGAAAAAAATGACAAGGACTACAATTATTGCCCTTTCTTACTCCCAGGGAGGCACTTACTAAACATTTTCCATCATGCCATAATTCAGTGTAACCAAAACATCTATTTAAATAATTATCTAGTACAGAAATTCTCCATGTTGGACTTCGCGTTGGCGGTGTTAGTGCCTTTGGGAACTTGTTAGAGTTACACATTTTCTGGCTGCACTTAAGTCTATAAAATGACCCTGTAAGGGTGGGACTCAGGAAACCATTTTAACAAGCCCTCCCACCTTGATGAGTCTCACATGTGCTGACATCTAATAACACTCTAAGTACTGAGGAAGAATAAACTCTGTTTAATTAAGTGTACGATGAATGTAATTGAATGATTAATTATCTCATACATGTCCCACTTCCCATCGCTCTCACCAAGCTTTCCGAGGGTGCTTGCTAAATGGGACTGCTGTTGATAGCACCTATGCGTATGATGTGGGGATGTGGCAGACTTGGCTTGTTTCTGGACTGGGTGGCAACACACCAGTCATCACCCGTCAAATTCTTCCACTGAAAACACTGGCAACAGGAAAGTGATGTCGGTGGACTTGGTAACCAGACTGCCATATTCTTTCCACACTGAGAATCTGAATCCCAAAGGGGGTTTGTTCAAATAGAGATATTTGACCCCAACCACACAATTTCTGATCTGTAGGCCTAGGAATGATGTGATGATTTGTATTTTTAATCAAGTTCCTGGGTGATACTGATGTTGTTAGTCCAGGGACCATTTTTGAAACACCACACACAGCTCTAGAACATCTTTGAACTCTCTGTTTTGGAGGAATGTCTGCCTTTTAGATTTTTGTTCTTTCCTGTTCTACATTTAGCTTGACTGTGCTTTCTCCTTGGAGAGAGCACAGCCCACATCATATGGAGCATGAGTTTTAATGTGCAGGAGCCTGCTGAGCCCTCCTTTTCCTGTCAAGATATTGTTCAGAGTTGTAATACACTTTGTCATTTTTTCACTCTCCAACTACGTTTTTTATGGTCTTGGCACTTTGCTGTTATGTCAGATAAAACTTGGCTGCTTCCTTGTTGCAATATTTGTGGCCTTATTCACAATTTTTTGCTGCCATCCTGATAGATCACTCACTGAGCTGAACAGGGTATGTTTCCCTTTCTTTGAATAGAATTTATCTCCTTTGAATGGAATGAGGGAGTGCATTTGTGGTTTACTTTTTTCTTGTTTTATCCTTTGTGTCAGAGCAAGAGCTCTTTCTAATGCTTGGGAAGTTCAATTTAGAGTACTTCCTGCTTATACCTGGACTGTGTCATGACTACTCCAGGAGGCTTTTGCAGGACTTACTGTGGAGCTCAGTGTGAATGTCAGTATCCTGAGCTCTAAGGACACAGCATTTGAATATAAGTGGTTTGTGTTGTGGGTTTTCTTTTGTAATGTTACACCTTCAAATACCTTAGCATATCTATTCCTTACGAAATGTAAGTGAGCATTAACTTCAAGCCTGTCTTGGCCACTCAGTGTTTGTGTGATCTGAATTTCCTGAGCTTCAGTTTTCTCATTCATAACATCAAAAAAATGGCTTCTGTACTGTGCTTCCTTTGCCTAGCGTGAGGATCATAATGACATTTCTGGTGGTGTTTTCTACATTCTAAAGTTCTGTAAAACTGTGAAGCATTGTTTCCTTTATGATACTCTATATGGTCAGGGTAGAGACTAAGCCCTGAGGATGTGATAGCTGGTTTGTATGTGTGTTTGTGTGTGTGTTTATAGATGTAGAAATTGGCACCAAAAAAGACATCAAAATATATACCTAATAGTCTCAGCATAGGTTGCAAATATGCAATGGTAGATACAAAGGCTGGACTTGAAAAACAATGAAGGATTGGCTTCAGGTCTTAGAAATTCTGTTGGCATTCTCTGCTTGGGAACTGGGAGATATACTAAGGAGTCAAGTGCATGTGTCATTTAAAGAACAAATATTGGGATTACGATACACTTATAAGGTATATGAATAATATTTTCTTCCGACAATCAGACTCTCTTTATTAAAGTCTTGGTTACTGGGACAGAGGGGGAGATGGGTAGAATATATTAGGTATTCAAAATAGAAACAACATATGATATGTATGTATTATATATATCACCATATATTTCTCTCTATATGGCCATATATATAAAAATAAATATATATATATACACACTATATATATACTGTATAAATATATACTATATATATTTATAAATATACAATAATTTAAGCAGGTTTATGAAGTCTCATAGAATCATTCTTGGGAAAGCACATGGAAGTCTCCTAGAACACATTTCTCTGCTTGTTGGCCTCTCATGATGTTCATAAGATTATATGTATAGTTGCACTTAGCATTTTGTAGTACAGTGCCCTGAAATTCATCTCAGTCATATATTTGACAATAACATATGTTGTGCAAAAATGTAACATAAAAAGTCATCAGAAAAGTGTCTGTGGTTATGTCTCAAAACTCATTAGCTAGCTGATGGTCAGTAAATTAAATTCTCTGAAACTTAGTTTCCTTATTTACAAAACAGAAATAATAAATGTCGACTTGCTTATATTCTGGGTTTTGGATGAAATAATTTTTACAAAAGTAACTTCTCAGTGTATAACTTACTAGAGATGCAATATTTTATTTTCAAAATGTTTATAAGGATGTTCATGTAGTCAGTGCAGGTGTATTTATCATGGAATTAAAAGTAAGCTAGAAAAATGTAGGTTGGAGGAAAGAGTCCAGGTGGGTGCAGTGCAGACTGAATGTTTGCGTCAAGGAAGTCTTTATTTGTGTCTCTGTCTCCTGCAGACTGGCTAGCCCCAGTTCTACCTGCATGTTTAGTGTCTTCACTGTGTCCCGGTAAAGGCGCCGAGGTCGTGCTCTTTGGGTTCGTCAGTGATTCAGACCTCAGAGGATTACCTACTACCACGAATGGCAGATGCAAACTTCAAACTCACCCCAAAAGTGTGAACAATGATGCAAAAGCACCAAGATAAAATGTAACATGGATATAAATAAATGTCTTAATTTAGAGTAAAAATAATCTATTGCACAAATTCAGGAAGGGAATGATCTGCCTTGGAGGAAGTTGATACGAAACCATCTGGGGGTTTTAGATGTCTATGAACTCAAATGCAATGTGATGCCCTCACTTGGAAAAAGAAAGTGCTGAATAGAAAAATATGGCTGCTTACTAGAAGGATCCGATGTTAAAAATTTAGCTACTCAGGGAGGAGATTAGGGCTGTGATCCTAACAATTTGAGTATGTGCTAGTGCAACCTTGTTTAGGTCATTAGATGGCTCTTGGCTTCAGTTTTTCTAAACTTTAAAATTGGTTTAGACTGAATTATTTCTGAGATTGCCTCCAGCAATAAGAATCTGGGACAGACTGGGTCATAACCCCTACCCCTACCCTTCTTGGTGTTTTAAGAATTGATAAATTCACAACTATCAGAAAAATATTGCAATTTTCAAAAAATAATCAAGAACTAAAATAGAACATAAGTATATACTGTTAGCAGAGATGTTTATAGCTTTGTATTTTCTCAGAGAGTACCTATAATTTTGTGGGCTTAGTCAAAGTTTTCCTCAAAAATAATGTGTTTTACAGCTTATTTTGCCTAACTGGTATGTCTTAAGAACTTTCTCTGGAATTTCAAATTTTCATGTAACTTTCAGGTATAAACCCCAGTGGGATCCAGCTGGTCTTTCCTTGTGAGATAAATTGAGCTGTATGTGCTTTTGGAGTGTGTAGTCTTAGATGTCTAGCATGAGCCTTTCAAAATTAGGGTCTTGCCTATTGCTTATAGACATATGCAGGGTCTCAGACCTCTCTTTGCAGGAATAGCAACTTATCATAAAAGCTATGTAGTCATTTTTGATTCCAAAAAATGGATGTGGTTTTTCTAACTTACAGAAATATTATGTCTTTTGTATAAACTTCACTTGAACAGTAAATGACTTACAGTTTGCAGTGCTTCTGAGTTTTGGAATATGTTGGGTCTCTCAGGACAAATAGTGTGTATACACATATGTTGTCAGTGTTTTAAAGCATCTGTTAAATTTTGCTCATGATATTGTATTGTTTGATATAAAGTTTCCTTCTCTTCCTTATCCCTCCTTCTTCCTTCTCCATGTCATTGTCTTTTCTCTTTTGCTTTTGCTATTCACAGCTCTTATTAACCACCTCTCTATGTTAGACAGGCTGAGACTATTCTCTAGTGACATTATCTGCCTCCATGCTGCTTACAGTATAGGGTGGGACTCATTCAAGTGAGCACTTGCAGTGCAGAGAATAGAGCAGACAGCTCAGTAATGAAGTCTGCAGAAAGAACTCTAGAAGAAATTTCAAACTTGACAACTAAAGGCTAAGAATTAGTTCAATGAAGCCTTGGGGTATATGTAGGATGTATTCAAAGGTCAATCACATAATAAAGTCTGGAGTTGGTGAAAGGCATAACAGTGGTTATGAGTTCAAAGAGGGAGTGTTGTTGGAGGGTTTGAAGAAAGTAATGGCATTCCATTATCAAGAGATCATGTTTTTCCTGCAGAGTGAGAAGACACAGGATTGATTGTGGCATTATTATTATATTCCATGTGACAGATGTGCCTGTAGCCAGTGCATTGGCTGGACCAGACCATACTGCGGTGGCTATTTTGTTTGAACTAAATTTTGGAGCCTCTGCAGTTTTTCCTGTTAACAGTTTCATATACCTGAACCTACATATTTTAAACCTGGCACTAAAGTCAAATTTTTTTTTCTATTTTGCACACTTGTTTAAGATGTTGAACCAAGCCTTGCAGGTCTGCAAAATGGTCTACTTCCATTTTGCTTCCAAGAATAGTAATCTGTAGTAATGAGTAGTTGAGCTAAAGTATATAATGATCTCTTCACTTGGGTCCACTCACTAGTGTCCGTTTAGGCACAGAATAATCCCTGGTCTATAATAATAAGATCATTAAGGTACAAATCCCTGGTCTCATCCTCCCCCTAGTTTCTGATCACTAGGTGATGGGGCAAACCTTGGCTCATCAGGTCCAAGGCAAATAACAATGGGCCCATGCTCTAGGGCAGTGTTTTCCAAACTGAACTATTTTGTACTAATTTTGCAAAGTGTTTCTTAGAACAGTGTTTGGAGGTAAAATAAATTGGAGTGTTGTATAAAGTGTCTTTATTCATATATACATATATAAAAATACACACACATACACATATGTGCTCATACACATATGTGTGTGTGTCTTTTACAGGTAATTAGGATATTAGAGATTCTGGTATATTCTACATGAAAAGGTGTTCCACTTTCTTCTTGTATTTCTCTGCTTGTCTGACCCCACAGCTACTTCCAGTACAGTATCTTTTAGTCCCCTTTTGAGGTCATATCCACTGCTGGAGGTTGTGCCATGGTCATTTCTCTTTATCACTAAAATGAAGTAAATACTAGGGTATGAATTTTCTATTGTTTAAACCAAGGCACTATATGTTGAACTGCTGAGGGAGTATGAGTAAATACTTTGGCCAGAAAATGGCCCTACTTTGTCATCAACAAGCTCCTTGTCTGTAGTGCAGGCTGTGTACAATGCATCTGTGACTCATCAGGCTTTTTCTACATGAAGGGCACTCCCTTGGGGTGGTACGGAGTGCAACTGCTGAACCTTCTTTTGTGACACTGTCTGATGTTTTTTTGGGGGGTTGGCTCTGTGATTTTGGTTTCACTGGCATCAGAAATCAACTCTTCAAATTGTTTTGCAAAAATTATGACTCTGAATGGTAGGCCCTTTAAAATTTGTCTAGAAGTGAACTCTACAGAACGGGTTTCAGAAAAAGAATGGGTCATTTCCTTTTGCCATGTAACAACATATAAGTGGTTAAAAATGACTGTTTCTTTATAAACTGTCCTTTAAGAAACCTAGAATTCATCATTGGATATATCCCTTACCAAAATGTATGGCCTTTACATTTATAACAATTTATTGATCACCATGTGGCAGGCAGTATGCATGACACTGGGGACATAAAGGCAAAAGGATATGGTTTCTGCTTTTACAAAGGGGCAGTTTAGGAGAAATTGTCACAATACAGATGGCTATAATCCATTGTGGTAATAGTTACAATGGAGATAAGTGCGAGGGGCAACTGGAGCATAAAAATAAAGCGTTCAAGTTGGCCAGGGGGAACCAGGAGGTATTGCACAAATGAAACTGGCAGGGTTTGGTCTGGTTTCTTATTTTCTTCTGAAACCCTGTGCTGACTCTGCTGCTGAATTACCAAGAGAAAGTTTAGATTTTGCTGCCTTGCATGTGCTCTTATGCTTTTCCAAAATAAATAGTGTTTATATAATAACTTTTACCTTTTCTCCTCACTCATCATTTCCATCCTGATATTACTTTGAATTATACCCCCTACAACAGTCTTAGTTTCAGCTGAGTATTCACATTTCTTGTACAAACTAATAGAATTTTTCATTTGCTTTTGGTTTGCAGATGTTAAACACATGGCTCTTAAGCATGGCATTATTCTTACAAGGATGACAGTCTTCAAACATTTTGATTAGTACCTCAATTTTACCCACTTCTACATATTGCAGTGAGCTTGTGTTTTATATCTTCCTAGCTTCATCCCTTACAAAGCTCTTTCATTCAAAGAAGCAATTTTTACCTCCAGTTTTATGTCTGCCAAACTACTGTGAGGCTTTCAGAAAGGTTTGATAGCTTTTAGTTCCAGATATGGGATATTTTACTTAATTTTTCAAAGGCCTCAGAGAAATATATCTGTATTGGGGATAAATACACCTTGCATATTGGCACTATCTGACATCTGGATAGCATTTTATATTTTGGAAATATTCTACCTGCATTATTTCATTTAATTCTCACCATACCATTTAGAATGTGCAGAAATTGAAGCTTAGTAAAGTTTAGTGTGTTTTTCCAGATAACATATTGGTGAGTGACAGAAGGCGCATTCGGGGGCTTTCAGTCTTTAGTTTTAAGATTCTTTTCACCATATCCTATAGGAGACCAATTTTGAAATATGTTACAGAAGAAGAAAGATGAAAGTTAAAGATTGGAAATTTCTCTTGGTAATGCAAAAGTTGTCAGTATTAAAGTTAATGAATTGGGTAGATGAGATTATGCATAACATAGAAGAAAGTAAACTAATGACCATTCCAGGTCAAATGTGGTAGGCCAGTTTAGTGAACCAGGGAAAGAAAGTTGATCTGGCTCAGTGTTTACAAAATTAAACTACAGTCAACAGGACAGACAAAAAACGAAAGTAAAAGATGGAAAAAGATGAGATTCAGCAGGAGGAGAAGATAGAGAAGCTGAATGGAAAATGGACCTAATCCTGAGACTGGTTAATGTAGAAGAAATACTGGATTCTCTGCCATCTCCATTTGGACACTGAGGCCTCTTGTATACTCAGTACTCAGATCTGAAATTAATGCCACAGGCCTGGCATCCTGACTTATAGTCAGTTCTTGACAAATCATAAGTACCGAAACTTGGTATAATACGGTGACACTATCCTGTCACTGTCTTCAGATAAAAGAGCCTGTGGGAGGAGGGGGATAGTAATCAGAAAATAACATTGGAGGGTTTAGGTTAAGTTTATGGAGTGTACTGTGAGAAGTTCATGAAGTTGCTCTGTCATACAGAGCTGCCATTATATCCTGAGCCTGTCGCGTTGATCTAATTTCCTAATTTTGTAGAAACATCGACACAGAGGTAGTATGAGATTTTGGTGTTTTTCAGTTCTTAAAATATCAAAGAGATAAAAACCTATTTCTCAAGCTGTTTAAATTGGAAATAAACCTTTCCTCAAATGCTTACCCAATGTATTAAAAAATTTAAATTGAAGTTTAGTTTGGCCAAAATCTCAGAGACTAATATAAATAAGATCTTAATATAATTGTATGAAATGTAGATCAATAAATTAGGAACCAAAAGTTCAATCCTATGGACATTTTAAATAATTTTCTCACTCTAATATATACAGTTTTGGTGAGATCATCATATTTCTACAAAAAAAAGAACCATTATCAAAATCAAAATAAGAAGCATGCTGGAAATGCTTGTTTGGAATCCATCCTTTTCTGCTTCCTTAAATATTTCTCCTAAAAGAGGTTTGGATAAGAGAAATGAAGTTCATATAATGTTTATCCCCACTGTAGGTCATTTTATAGATATGTGTTAAACTGAAAGTGAACATTAAGAATTCACAGAAGGAAAATTTCTGAAAGATACAAGAACAGACTGAGAAACACCTTTGCAGGTCTCGTGAGTTTGAGTCCAACTAAGAGTAGGTGAGTTTTGTCAGGAGAACACTTCAGGTTTGGAACAAGAGAATGACAAAGCCAAGATAGAAGTGAACACCCAGCTCCAGATAGGAGAGGTATCTTCCCCCCAGACATAGGCTAATAATCTAGAGGAGGTAGACACTGGCTAGCTGGTGGAAGTTCTTGAAAATGGGGTTGACCATGGATTTTGATAATCAGGAGTAGCTTAGTTTTTAAGACTAACTACAGTAATTTATAGCTTTTGAAAGAGTTTGTTTTAAAAAAGCAAACATACACAAAAGACACAAGTTATTTATTCACTGATTCAAAACTATCATTGCTGTCTGCCCGCTGTATGTCCAGCACTATTCTTTCCAAGTGCTAATGAATGGACTTTCAATGTGTGGCCTTTTGGAAGGACACTATCTTACGTGGCTGGTTTGTGTGTTTGCTTCCTGTTTTTAAGGTACTAGGAAGAGAACTCAGGTCCTGCGCATTGCATCACATCTCCCACCCTGTTATATGTTTTATTTCAACTTAATGAATGTCCCAGGCTCTGCTGGGACTTGTGATTTTCCTGCCTCAGCCTTCCGAAATGATGAGATTACAGGTATGCATGGCCACACCCAGCTGTGTTTGCTTTCTTCAGTTAGCTCTATTTCAGAAAATTTTACATTTATTGGAAAGTTCAAGAATAACACAAAGTCTCTGGTACATTTTTTCCTGGTTTCCATCAACTATGATTCACTTGTCAAAACTAAAGAATTTGATAATATATATTACTGTTAACCAAATTCCAGCTAGAATTTGAATTTTCTTAGTTTTTTTCTGATGATTTTTTCTGCCCCAGGATTCCACCCAAGTGACATTACATTTAGTAACCGTGTTTCCTTAGCTGATCTTGACTACTTTAGAACTACTGATTTGAGATTTTATAGAATGTCCTTGTGTAGATCTGCCTGATGCTTCTCTTCCACTACTGTATCTGCTTTCACAGCTATGAAACAAAAGAAAGGCTCACTTCATTAACTTTATGTTCAGATTTGTAGAACTTTAGGTTTTTGTGAAGAGTAAGCCTCATATTCTCAAAATTATATTTCAGCTATCTGTTGCCTTTCTTATTCATTTCAGAAGTCACTTTCACCATTTCAGCCTTCTAGTGTTTCCTGCAAATAAGTACTTCCTTTCAAAGCTGCAGAGATTTCAGTGTCGAAGTCTAAAAGGTCCTTCTGAGATCTGAGCCCTTTGATGACAGAATTCTGTCACCTCTGTGGTGAGGGCTTAAATAATAGAAGCTAAAATTCTTGGTGATGTTATGATCCAGATTCAGCTCATCAGGGGAACTTGCTTTGGACTTTATGCAAGTAGGTAGCTTCTGTATCATTGACTGATGTATTGCAAATGTAAACCTAGGAACATTTTGTCTTTTTTTTTTTATTCTTAAATTTCCCATGACTTGAAACTCTTAAAATTGAGCAGGGAGGTGGTGAATAGGATCCCATACACAGTTTCTTTATTATGCCTTCCTTCATATTAAGAAATGGATTCAAGACCACCTTCTAAGAAAAGTGTGTGTGTGTGTGTGTGTGTGTGTGTGTGTGTGTGTGTGTGTGTGTGTGTTGATAGAAGGATATCTGTAAAATTTTCCTTTTAGGACAAAGGGAAGGACAGTGACATTTTCCTCTTATTTTTCCACAGCATAAATTTGATTTCATCAAATTTAATGTTGGCTTTAAGAACCTTGAAGGAAATGTGGTAACTTTCCAACCTAAATAAGTACATGGTTTACTTTAATTCTGGTCATTATGATTATTAGCCTTTCTAAGTAGTTGTTTTGATTCTTAAATTTTAGATCATAATGTCTACCTGCTAAATTTGATTTGAGAACCTAGTGCCAAGTACAAAAATGTAGCTTAATAAATATTAACTATTTTTATCATTGTTATTTTAGTACTATTATTCCAAGTTATCTCTTGGTATTTGTGGGAGATGGGTCTAGGAGTCTTTGATCCTACCAAGATCTATGAGTGTTTAAGTCCCTTGTATAAAGTGATATAGTGTTTGTATATGACTCTACATATCTTTAAGTATACTTTAAACCATCTCTAGCTTATTTATAATATCTAATGCATTGTAAAAACTACATGTTTTGTCTTGGTTACATTTTCAGGGCTGGGACAAAATACCTGACACACACAAGTGAGAAGAAATTATTTTGGATCACATCTTTGTAGACATGTCAGTCCATAGTTGGGTGGCTCTAAGGCAGATGGTAGCAAGACACATGGGCATGAGAAAGGAGGTAGAGCTCATGGCATGGCAATCAGGAAGCAGCTAGTGATCAAGGGAGGAGGAGGGATACATACTGTTCTGGGCCACACCCACAGAGACACACCTCTTTCCACCAGGCTTCACTTTCCAACCTCATACCCAACTATAAGCACATCGCTGAGTTAATCCAGTAATGAGTGTCACTTACTCATGTTCCTGTCACCTGCCAAAAGCCCTACCTCTGAATGTGTGAGGCTTTTGTGAGGGGGGAGCATCTAGATATAAACCACAATAGCTGATATATTGCTTAGGTTAAAAAAAAGACAAGAAAAACTAGTATATACATGTTCAATACAGGCACAAAAATTTGGAGGAATATTTTAGGTCTATGCTTGGTTAAATCTGTAGATGTGGAACACGCAGATACTGAGAGCTGATGATACCTAGCTTGACAAACAGATTTCAAAACTCCCTAATATATTATCCATGATTCTTGTAAGAGAAGATGATGTTTTTGACTTTTCCCACTGCCTTGTGTTCTGCTCCAAAATTCAGATGCTCAGTGTCCCACTGTTCCAGCATTTGGCTTCCTGGTCACAAAGTCTATAATTCTACACAGAGCTCTATCTTCATACTTAACACTGGCTTCCTCCACAGAGAATAAAGGAGAACTTGGTGGGGAAGGGTAAAGTTTTTTTTTATAAAGTTAAATTTAAGAAACCCCTGTACAGGACCAATTTCATTTAGTAAATTGTTCAGAAAAATATTTTGCAGAGAGGATTTTGCCTTTGTGACCACATGAAATGGGTGAAAAAATGGATTTGTAGGGTTTTAAAAAGAAACAGCTGGAGTTAATGACAATCACTGGCATTCTTTCAGAGTCAGTGCTTAGTTCTCAGCTC
Source organism: Petromus typicus (assembly GCA_004026965.1). Classification (NCBI taxonomy): domain Eukaryota; kingdom Metazoa; phylum Chordata; class Mammalia; order Rodentia; family Petromuridae; genus Petromus; species Petromus typicus. Next base: position 279,403 of record PVIR01000080.1, on the reverse strand, counting down.
CAGCGAGGGACGTGGACAAGCTGTTGATATATGGATTTTCTTGACCTCTAAATATACTCGTGCCCTTGTGCAGGTCCTGTGTGTCTGATCTGGGACTCTGGCACTATGTGAGCTGTTTCAGGCCCCCTTCCAAGACTCACAAATCCTAGCTTTGCAGGGAGCAGTCATTTTAGTTGTCTTCTCAGTGTGCTCTGCCATGAGCTTTTCTTGTTCTGCCTGTTACTGCCTCAATTAAAGAACTCGGCTTCCTCTGTGCTCGCCTGTGGGTCAGATGGTAGAGAGCAGCGGGAAGAGGATAATCTCACACCTACAGGGATGCAAAGGTTCCTTCTTTGCTAAATCAACCCACAGGACCAGGCTGCACAGCCACGCCAGCAGTTTCTTTGCTGTGGGCCTTGCCAGCAGAGGGGTAGTTCAAGAGCCTCACTCACAAACATTTATGTTTCTTTTGTTCCCCTTGATCCTCTTAGGAAGTAAAACTGGTAATTTTCTTTCTTTCTGAGATCTGTGTCTTATTGTTCAAAATAGTAACTACAGGGCCAGGGATTTAGCTCAGTGATTCCAGAATCGGCCTGGCAAGCACAAGGTCCTGAATTTGATCCCAGGTACCACAAAACCACAATGCTGGGTGCGATGGCTCATGCCTGTAATTCCAGCACTTGGGAGGCAGAGGCATGAGGATTGCTGTGAGTTTGAAGCTAGCCTGGGCTAGCCTGAACTACAAAGTGAGGCTCTGCCTCAAAAAAACTAAAAAAGAAAAAAAAAAAGTAACTACAGGTAAGAGTCTAATATGGAAAACATTTCTGGCTACAGAAAGTATCACTTCAGCCTCACTTAGCATGATAGTGTGGAAGAATTCAAGGACAAATAACCAGTATAAATGTGTTTTTAGAGAACTCACAGGTAGTTATTATTTGTACTTCTAAATCTTGAAAAGTAGAGGGTTTCCAAAGAAAAGGATCTTCTGAAGGTGTCTAGAAGACCAGGAGATGTAAGTTGGTCACTGCTTTTATGACAGATTGTTCAGCAGCAGCTCCCTAGGACACTGGCATGAGAAGGAGTCTGAAGACCCATTTGAATTCTGCAGTAAAAACTTTGACTAAAGATACCTACCTGGACATGAAACAATGAAATAATTACCTGGACAATGGACATTTGTCATTCCAAGGGTCATCCTGTCTGATGGGCCAAAGCATGGCAGCTACAATATACTCCTGGTGTAGGAAATGTAGACATTGGGCTTCATAAATTATACAGTGGCAAATGTTAATTATCAAAACGACTTTCTGTTCATTGATCTCTGAGCCACAGCTAGAAACTACGGTACTGTAGGTGTTCGGGTCCAGATCTGAGTAAGTTCTGGTGTCTGTCCTTAAGAAGCTTGAGTTGGCTAGAGAGATGGTGTGAAAGTTATTGCAAACACTAAAAATACAATACCGAAGTATGAATTAATCTAATGCTCACAGAAAAGAAAAAACTTCTAACTCTGCTTAAGTTTATAAGGATAGACTCAAAAGGAGTGACAGGATGACAGTAGAAATAGCGGTAAGCACTTAGGTATCATCTGCCTTTATGTTTCAAAATACCTTACTGAAATGGATAATGGCCTTTATTATGGAGTGAAATTATATGGTTAAGTATCCTACGAGATACCTATTATGGAAAGTTGACAGTCTTCTGATTTTGGATTGTGGTGAACTCTCGACTATAATACTTGTACTTCTCAATTTATTTCTTTCCAACTACTTTTCTCACACCAGTTGAATCCAGTAGTCTTATTGTATTGAGCTCGGTGGTTCAGTCTGTTATATTCACTAAGATATGCATAGCTAGACTATGCTAATAAAGATACGGTACCAAGAAGAGACACAGGATTATGGTGAAATACTATGTGTGAAAATAAAGGATATGTTATATCTCATATAGGATACTGGGTTTTCAAATTAGTTAATCAGAAATTTTCCTGTTTCTCATTAAAAACAAAATACATCTAATCACATTTTCCCTAAGCATTTCATAATAAGCAGGATATGTAGATTCATTCATTCTAAGTTCAAAGTTCTAAGTGTGTAAATAAATAGATTGTCTTAGCTTTTCCTATCTCAGGGACAAAATGTGCCACACTCACAACTTAAAGGGAGAGAGAGTTATTTTGACTGGCAGTTTCCAGTGGATCCTGTCCAAAGGAGGCTAACACCACTGCAGAAACAGCAAGGTGGAAGAGCTTAGGAAAGGAAAGCTGCTCAAGCCAGAGCAGTCAAGAAACAAAGAGATAAAGGAGGAAACAGAACAAGGATACATTTTTTTCAGTTCATGCCTATAGTAAGTCTGACTCTTCCCCCAAGACCCACCTCGGAGCACAGATATGAACTCACTCATGGACTGACTGACTGACTGGTGAATATAGCAGCCCCATTATTTAGTCACTTTCTAAACCGTGGGAGGCCCTAACACAGACCTGTACGTTTTGTGTACAACAGAGAGAGAGAGAAAGGAATGTGAGAGAATTGTGTGTGTGTGTGTGTGTGTGTGTGTGTGTACGCGCGCACGCACAGACTTGAAGTTCCCTCAGTGTGCCTCTGCTTAGTAACTTTCTTAGAGCAAACTTATATGCTGCTAACATGTAACCACCTTGTAATGGACTCATAAGTTGGTGGTGATGGATCTGAGATACAGTTTTATGAATACTTTGCAAGAAAGACATGTTTGTATATAGCTTAAGGAACTTTGAACCAATATTCAGATTTTTATTCTTAAGAATTGTTCTTTCTTGAGGACTCTCCCAGATATACAAATAAACATTATCTTGATCATAATCAGAACCTATGAGCCAGTTTTATAAATCTAAAGTATACTTGTGTAGTCATAACTGAAAAATTGAAGTAGGAAATGATAGGACAAAGAATGGAAACCACTTACAATCCTGTAACTGATCTATAACTAACAGAATTTTTTCCACTTCTTTTTCAGTATGTCTTAACATACTTTCCCTTTCAATCATTTCCTCCATTCAACAACTATACCTGATAATGTCCATGATGTATTTATCTGTGTCTATGTGCATATGATTACCATTTATTTTTACTTGAAATATAACATATTATACAATTAATTCTATTAAAGTATCCCGTCATTTGTAATATAGTAACAAAGTGTGCAGATGTCACAATTACCTAATTCTAGCATCCTCGCATTACCTCTGAAAAAATACTCCTACCCATTACCAGCCCCTCTCATCTCTTCCTCTTAACGTTTAGCATCCATTAAACTGCCTTGTGTTTCCATGGATTTCTCTATTATGCATGTTTTTAAGAAATACAAGATATGGCTAATGTGACTGGCTTTGTTCATGCAGCACAGTATTTCCAAAGCTCACAGTGTAGCTTGAATCAATATTTCTTTTTTGGACTGTACAGCATGAAGTCTATGGGTGCACTGCTTTTCTGTTTATCTTCTCACCACCAGACAGACAGGCCATGTTGTGACACTGCTTACTGGGCTTTGAGGAAACTCTTGGTCCATTCTCCCCCCTCAGCCCCTCAGTGCATGGCAGCCTGCTGATTTTCATCATGAATGTGTGTCTTTGATTTGGAGGACAACCATGGAACTGAACAATGTAGTACAAGAAAAAATTTGCTGTTCTTATTAAAATACAGTTTTTCTCAAACACACAATCTCCAGATTGTTAAGAGTATCTGGCTAATTTCTAGGACTCTGAAAACAATTGACCATGACTATTTTCTTGCCATACTCATTGCTATAATAAAGGAAGTATTTTTTGAAGTCCTCTGTCACTTTAATAAAGTCTATTATTTATTCAGTATATTCTTTATTCAGTATTCAGTAATACTGAATAATTTGAAAGTTTTAAAATGTACTTATTGCTTGTCTGTATGTGCTTAAGAATATTTTCTATTTTTTCTTCTGGGCTTTTTTATTTTTCTTCTTTGTGTTCAAGAATACTAAACTGAATAGATAAAAGGGAGTTCAAATATTTTCTCCAGACTTCCATCTCTCTTTAAGCATTAATTATTTTTATCAAATAAATGATATACAAATACATTTTTCATCATAAGATTGAACTCAGATGAAATTTTAACAGCAATTTCAAATTCTAATTTTTCATTCTCAGACTCCCCTTAAGCTCTTTGTCTTCTTTATTTTTAAAACACTATGTTTCTTTGTCATCACTCTACATATCTCCTGGGAATAATGTTATCCTGACCAGTGATTTCTACTTTTTCTTTTTCAAAAAAAATTAAAAATTTTTATCTTTATTGGTACATTATGAATACACATCATAATTGCATTCAACATTGAGATTTTGTACCAGAATATGACATGACTTGATTCTTATTTTTTCCTTTTTCCTCCTGCCCTGCAACACCCCACCCTTATATACACAATCTTTGTTTTTTTTCTTTATTATTACCATCTTCATTTTCTGCTCATTATTTACTCTTACATTCTCTTTCCTTTTAAATATTTTCTACTTCACAATATCAACTATACATAGATTTCTACTTTTCCTAATAGTTGCTGCATCTTATATTTCTCGACTTGGTTCAGATACCTTTAACGAGCTCCTGTGTGCTTCTGTTCTGTTCTGTTCTGTTCTGTCTCTCTTGCCTTAGTCGCCTTCTGAGTCCTCGGGCTCTGTCTTCTCCCCCACCCCCCACACCTTCATCTACAGCAATCATTCTCTAGGGAAAATCTGATCCTGTTCCCTCTTACTTCATACTTAGAACCTTTCAGCATCTTCTAGGATTGTTATACTTTCTGTCTTCTCTCCATGGACCGTGATCACTTCGAGGACAGCTCCCACATTGTCTTACTGTTTTAAACCCTCATCTCCAGCAAAGTCTTAAATATAATGAAAACATTGCTAACTTTGGATGGCTGAATAACCAGTAATTTCTTCGAAGATTTTATTGACTTTATTAATTAATTCTATACAAATTTCCCCTTTTCATCAAATTTATAATTTCAGAATCAACAGAATAATTCAGAGCTGATTTATTAATGTAGCATTGATGAATTAAACTTTCCTGACTCTATTGGAAGATCAGGAGGCTGACAAGCATGACTTAACGTGTAGATTTCTTATCATTTTGTAAATTGTGTAGACACCTACTATCACCAAGTAAAATACCAAAATGCTTTTAGTGATAATAGGAGGAGAGAAAACCTCTTGTATGTTTTACTGCATAGGATTCCAAAGATACAAGTGACAGGAAAATAATGTGGCAAATGGAGTTGGATTTTGCAGAAAAAGCTGTCTTAGATTAAGACATAAAACATAGGTGTTTCATGAGCGAGTGTCTTAGACGATAAGCAAATTGCACATTCCAGAGCTCTCTGAACAGGTTGTACTTGCAGACATTATATCTTTTCCCCTTTTTGTTAAGCAAGCAGCTTATGAAAGCCACTCTGTATTTTATGTCCCTTGGGTGAGTAGCTACAAAGATTGACCCATGAACAGTTGTTATAGGGCATTAATAGGACCTATTAATTGAAAGAGCAACCAAAACAACAACAACAACAACAACAGCAACAACAAAAAACCCCGAAAACCTGCTGCTTGGTTTTTAGCAAAATAAGTATGAAAAAATACAGGTTATAAGATGTTCAAAAGAAAGTATGAAAACAATGATTGGTACCCCTGATAGGTACACCAGTGACATATATCCACCTAAGATTCTAGAGGACAAAACATTATGTTGAATTTTCATCCTTACAATTAGAATTTCTGAGCTGGTTCTTAAGTCAGATTTAGTGGCAAGGAAACAACGTAGAGAAATAAATTGAGCTTCCCAATATAGTAGGTAATAAAGTTGGAATTACATAGGTTTTTCGTAGTAATAATAGTCAAAATTTATATAGAAGTTTTAGTGTTCCAGAAGATACTCTAAACATGTTTTTGCATTAATGTATTTAATTCTCATAAGTTGAAGTTGAAACTATAATTATTCTCTTTTACGAAATGAAGAAACAGGTATAGAATATTGAATGATTGACCAAAGTAATCAAATTAGTAAATGATCAAGCTAAATTTCAAACTTTTGCTGTAGAATTCTAATTCATGAATTTTTGACCATTATTGTTTTTCATTTACATTTCCTCATTATGTAAGGAATTAGAATCACTATAAGAATGCTATTAAATTTTATTTTGTTGTAAAAATTACAATTTTGCTCTGATACACTAACAATCAAGCATAGGTGTTTTTCTTACGCTATGCTTATACATAAATCATAAACACTTTCTTTGCACTGTACTACAACCTGACTTCCTCTGTCCTTCTATTCAGTACAGTACTAGCACAATGTCTTAGTCACTTCCTCCAGGACGGGACGAAGTGCTTGGCATAACTTAAAAAGAGAAAGATTTACTTTAGCTTGTGTCTTTCAGAGGTTTCATTCTAGAGTTGGCTGGGTCCCAGGAAGCAGAGGCCTGGTAGAGAGTTTGGCAGAGGAAAACTCCTCTGGTCATGACAGCCGGAAGCAGAGAGAAAAGGGAGGGTGGGGGGGGGCGCTGCCTCTTGCCTCAGGCTCCAGCTCCTCATAGCGCCGTCAACTCTGATTGGTCAGTGGGTTAATGCACTGATGGCTGCCGCACCCGTGACCCAATCACCTTTCAAAAGCTCCACCCCTCAACACATGAGCTCGGCGGACTACATTTTACAACTAAACTGTAATTCATGGATTGGACCTGTTTCTTTTATTTTATTATATCTGGCAAGTTTTCTCCTTTCTCTGTTCTTTCACCGTTTGCTTTATTTTAGTAAGGTAGGAATTTTCATATACAGCTTCATCACCTAGTAAGGCTGATGACAGAAATTGCAGAGCAGCTGGCTAGGACAGCAGATTCGGTCATCTTAATACGGTGGCGTTTGCACAGGAGTGACATTCAGTTCAGGAGACAGAATACAGAATATGATGGTGCGGCCACAGAGAATACTCAGTTGTTAGCATCTCAGAAACAATACGGAAACTCAGTTGTCTGAATGGACCATGGAACCTAAGAAACTACAGTTTCTCTGCTCTCAGACATAGAAACAGATATTCAGATTCAGAAATTCCACCTACTAAAAGCAGAGCCTTAATTTCTCATCATAACATGGAACAATAGTTCCTGTCTTCCTAAGTTATTGAATTAAAACATGTTTCAAAACTATTCTGCACAATTCCCAACATAATTAGTCAATTTTGGGTATTTTCAATTTAGAGCATTTGTAAGTGAGGGTATTTGATTCTTCTAAATGACGTAGGACCATTATTGAATTTTGAGGAGAGTAGCTGAGAATCTGAGATGTTCAGTGCAGTGCAATGGTCAGAATAATTCCTGGAGTTAGGACCCTTCCGCTTAATACTGATATACACACTTTTTTGAAACATTCTGGAAGAGGAAAAGAACTACAGCTATTTTATTACTATAAATTCTGTTATCTGGATGAACATTCCTTGAATTCCTCCTTGTTTTAGGCCTGAATTGGATCTTCTTTCCATGATTGAGGATTCTATGCTTTGCTCCTCAAATGACCCCTGGGCAGATAACAATCATCCTGTCGTCGTGATCATTACTCTTCTCCTTTTAAGTACCGCAAGTTCCGGCAGCTGTGTTGCTTGCCCCCCCTTCCCCAGGAACGTCCCAAGAGCCTCATATACCCTTGCTTTCAGAGTTGTCACATGCTGGTTTCCTTCTCTGGGTAATTCATTCCCTGATTTCAGTATATTGCCTATGTAGATTAGGATCTTCACTGTATACTCTGACTTTATTACTTACTTTGGGATGTGATGTTAACTTGTAAACATCTACATTAATTATTTCAGCTTGTGTGCATATAAAGTTTCAAAATATAGGTTCAAACCCAGTGGAATCTCCACATTTGTGTATAATGTATTGTACTTTCTATTGAAGACTCAAGGATGAAATGAAGAGGGAGAAGATAATTAAGCTCTGGTCTAGGGTGAAAGATTTCTCTGAGGGGAGAACAGAAGTTCTAGTAAAGGGATTTGTGGGAAGGAGCACACAGACAAGAGGCTGATTAGGTAAGTGAGTAGAAGGGTATGGACAACAGCAAGGAGTTTTGGAGATCATGAAGAGTCTGGAGTGAATGCTAATTTACTTCTTACAACAGTCATCGGTTATGCTAATTTTATCTATTAGGAAATATTGAAGGAATTTAAGCAACTGAATGCCATACCTAATTCCTAGTTAAAACATGAGAAGTACTTTGGAGGTGGAAGAGTAATATGAGAGACCCTAGCTTCAGTGAGAAATAGAGATATCGAGAGCCCAGAATAAATCAATGGGTAGAGCATCTGGAATAGGGAGATGTTTCAGAAGTGTAATGAGCAGAATAGAGGGACAGATGGGGTGTGGGAGTGAGAGAAGTGGAGTGGTCCAACATGACACTGATGTTCTGGCTGGTTGGAGGGTGCTGTCTTCTGGAAAGGCGGAGATCACAGGAGGAGATGGCTTTAGGAGCGTGGGGAACTGGAGTTTGCCAGCATTGCTGTCAAATCATAGCACTTCCATGCTAAATTTGTATATCTAGGTGTTAGAATTATCATTTTGAGTATGTTTAAAACGAATAGATTTCATAGAGGATTAGATATCTTATAATGAATAATATATCAATGATAGGCATTCCATTGAAAGTGAATTATGGAGTAAAATCATATAATTGTAGAAACAGACCAGTGGAAATTATCTGATAAACATCAGCAATCATTCCAGATAAAAATGTAAATCAAATAGGAATAGAAGAAAACTTCTTATATGTGTCAAAGACATAACTCCAAGCTAGAAAACATCATATGTGTATGAAACGTACCAGAATTGCTATTTAATATAATTCACAAATCAAGGATGCTCTCTGTCATCTTGATTATTCTGTACTATTTATCATTTCTAGTAAGCCATAGAAATAATAAAAATTATACAAATATTAGAAAATGAAAAATTAATCATTGTTACTTATGGATGATTTAATGGTAAATCATAGCAATTAAAATTTTTAGGAGAAAAATTCAATATTTAGTGAGGTGGACAGATATAAGAAAAATGTCCAGAAGTTGTAAGATAGTAATGTAAAAATCCATATTTACCAAACATGTACTGTCTAGACATGGTCGTAAACACTTGTAATCCTAGCATAGGGCAAGAGGATCACAAATTTGAGCCCAACTTGAACAACTCAGTGACTTAGTGAAGCTTTGTCTAATTTTTTTAAAGCTGTGAGGCAACTCAGTGTGAAAACTTCATGTTCAATCCCTTGTACTGAAAAAAATGAGTAAACCATGGGGAAATATTTTTCATAAGTATGATACAAGGTAATGAGATAAAATAAGAATTAAATAACTGAAAATAATTGGTATGTCCCTAAATGGGAAGACCTAAAGTTACTCCTTGAAAAATAAGTGTACAAATAATGTCATTCCAACATGGTCCCTGTTTCTTTTTTTCTAAATTGAGTTTGTTGGTACATTTTAGATATACATTATAATCACATTTGTCATTGAGAATTTGTATCTGTACTTGACATATCTTGAACCTGATATTAAAAATACATACATCTACATGTGTGCACACACAAGCCCATGCAAAGCATGATATACTAATTCTAAATCTCACATCAGAGAAAAGTGAGAATTTCCAAATAATGTCAAAGTGAGTTTTAAAAATGAAGGGTTAATGAAAGTTTGAACAAGAAAATGATGTGAGATTGAAAATCTTCATGTAATAAGCAGTGGTGCGAGTAACCAAACACTGACACTCATCTGCTGAAATACTCAGGAGGACTGCATTCATGTTGTAGGAGACAACTTGGTTTCAATAAAACAATATGTCTATCAATTTAAATGTATACTCTATAAATAATATTCACTTAAAATTTTGATTGCATTTATTGGTGGTATTTTTGTAGTTTTAAGAGTTATCAGCAAAGAATTAACTTTAAATGTTTGTGTATTTGTAACTATGCAGCAATATCCTCAAAAAATAATTTTACATCAAGAATGCTTGGGAATTCTTTTTCCTTTAAAATTCTCTATATATTGTAGTATTTTAATAAGTTTTTGTTAGAAAGTCATCCCTAGTCTTGAACAGACACCTGTCTCTCTAACACCAGACACCCACCAAAGAATGTCATTTTTGTAAGTGCTGAGGATATTACAGCAGATGTAATCTTTGTTCTTAGAGTTTATATTCCATGAGAGTGAGGGAAGGAAACAAATAATAATGGGTGAATAAAATATTAACATTAAATACTATGAAGAAAATAAAATGGGTTAGTAGAATGACCATCCCAACGAACTGACTTTAGGTCTTTGACAGAGAAAGCTTCTCTGAAATGGAAATCGTTGAAGTGTCAGTGACAAGACAGGCTCAGGTGATGTGGCACTTTGGGAGAATAACTTCCAGGTACAGCCCCGGCTGTGACAGGGATTCTGAGATAAGTTTGTTTGTTTGTTTATTTATTTATTTATTGCTAGACTTTCAGGACAATGGGAATGAAAATCAGGGTAGAGCCCAATGCATCAGACAGTGGCAATGGGAAAGTTTGGGGTATGTATGGAGGGTCCTAGATGATGTGAGAAATGGTAAAGATCTTAAATTTTAAATACAATGGGAAACCACTAGGATATCTTAATCAGGTTTGTTATTTAGTCTCGGTGTTTAAAGATCACTCTGGATGCTCTGTGGGGACTGCATTTGTAGGAAGAAGGTACCGGTGGAATGAAAGAATATCTGAAGGTGTAGCAGAGCAATGGTCCAGGTTTTAGAATGTACTAAAGTACACACACATGATTAAGATTGAGCTGTAGTGATACTGGAAATGAGGCAGAAAACAGATGGGTTGAGAATGAGGGCATATTTTGGATCTAATACAGCCTGTTGTTATAGTCCATTTTGGTTATGGGAAAATAACATCTGGATTGGATGGCGGTGGCACTTCCTGGTGGATAGGGTAGAAGGAGAAGTTTGCAGATAGTTGATGTGAGTTTCTTTCCCATAGCAGGATAAAATCAAGCATTCATTTTGCCATGATTGCCTATTTTAGGGATACTCGGGAAACACAAAATCATTTTGATGTTAACTATTTTGATATTTTAAAGATTCTGTCCATAGAACTACACATTCTTATTTGAGGTCTTTCACTCATCCATGTTGCTCTCCTCTGGATAGTTCCAGTTTATTTTTATCTTCTTTCTTACTCTCCATTAAAACATTTTCACTGAAATATAATTCAGTAAGAATGAACCACACTAATTTGAAGTATTCAATTTGGCAAGTTTCCATATATACATCTAAGAAACTGTCATTGAAATCAGAATTGCAAATATTTCTAACCCCCACTAACAAAGTGTCTTCATGTTTTTTGATAATCTATCATTCTTTCCAAACTCATCCTGATGCCATCATTGATTACCATTTTGTCACCATTGATTAATTTGCATTTCCTTAAATTTTACATGCATAAATCATATAATATATAAATTTTCTTGGTCAAATATTCTTCACATATCATAATGTTTTATAGATCTACCCAAGTTTTTGCATGTACGCATATTCTTTTCTATTGTTAAATTCTGTCACTGTATTATTTGTATTTAATTTTAGAGAAATACTTTTTGCAACTTTTGGATATTACAAAAAAAAGTAGTAGGGACATCCATGTATAAGATTTTTAGGCATGTTTTCATTTGTTTTGGATAAATATATAGAAATAGAATGGCTGGATTAATTCCAAGATTTTTTTTATAGTACTGGGGATCGAACTCAGGATTTTGTGCTTGCAAAGCAGGCACAGTGAGCTAAATTCCCAGCCAATTTTGTTTCATTGTTAAGTTTCTGTCAAATAGTTAAGGTAGTTATACCATTTTACATTCCTATCAGTCACATGTATGATCCCATTAACTTTTCCTACTTATGAATGGTTGTTAAGGTCAGACCTAACTTTTCAAAAAGGACTTTCTTCCCTGAACACAATATTACATATATTGCTAAAGAGCCTAAGAATGTATTTATGAAATACTTGTTGCTGGGAGGGATCTCCATGTGTCAAGCAAAATTCCAGGGTCACATCCTTTGTTATTAGAGGCACTAAATACCTGCGAATGCAGCCTGAGTAAAGTGGAGATGACATCTTAGCAGTCACAGCAGTGTTTAACCATATTGAACTTTTGAATAAAACTTCCACAGCTATTCTTTTACATTTTTTTGCTGATGAGTCATAACTTTTTATCTGTAGTTTAAGGAGTGCATTTCATAAACCTATTATATTTAATATACTTCAAAAGAGAATTTGCAGTGGCTTACTATGTGATCCCAAAATATAATAAAATAACTAAATTAAGCATGCTGAGGCCAGAACCAAGCAAGCAAGAGTGATGAGGTTATATTAAGAAAATATCTAGTCTAAAGGAAATTCCTGAAAATGAAGTTCTTGATAGCCTACGTAAAAATGGATGTGGGAGTTTATATAGCTCTTGGGCAAATACAGGAAAGCATATTAAATCTTATGAAAAACTCATTTCTAATTTAAATTTTAGAGGAAGAAACTAAGACTCAGGGAAGAGTGCTTGAACCTTTCCCCTTCTCTTCCTTTTCCTTCTTTTCTTCCTTTCTTCTTTCCTCCTCCTCTTCCTCCCTTCCTCTCCCCGCCACTCCTCTCTCCCTCCTTTCTCCCTCCCTTCTTTGCTTCCTTTCTTTGTTCCAAATTAGACCTAAATAGCCCATTCATGTTGAGGGGAAGGAGTTCTGGGCAAGTGGACAATGGTCTAATTACTCCATTCAGTTAGACATTTGTTTTCTAAGTTCAGGTACTAACCTTTTGGTCTTTATCAGTGATGAGAAGCAGGCTAAAATTTCTAATATCAGAAAATTTTTCTGAAACATTATCCTTTTTGAAAAAGGATATAATTATAATTTTAATTATAATATTATTATATATTATATATAATATAATATATTATATAATATATATTATATATTATATATAATATAATATATAATATATAATATAATATATATTATATAATATATAATATAAAATATTATTAATTTTAATAATTATAATTTTTGAAAAAAATTATCCTTTTTGAAAAACATTGATTATATTGATACATTTTATATACACATCATGATTATAATTGACAATGAGAATTTGTACCAGTACATGACACGACTCAATTCTCATTTTTTCCCATTCCCCTGCCCACCATACAACTCCCCACCCATGAAGAAATGCTCAACATGAAATTAACCAGCAATCTATGCTGGCAAGGCTGTGAGGAGAAAGGAACCCTTCTTCACTGCTGGTAGGCATGTAGATTGGTACCACCACTATGGAGATCAGTATGGAGGTTTCTCAAAAGACTAGGACTAGAGATCCCATTTGACCCTACTATGCCCCTGCTACAGATATGTAAAAAATAATTAAAAGTTTCATATCACAGTGACATATGTGCACCCATGTTTATAGTAGGTCAGTTTGTGATAGATAAATATTGGAAACAACCCAAATGCCCATAAATTGGTGAAATAAACAGGTTACATAAGTCAGTTATCCTTTTACCAGTTGTTTTTAAACACTTTCTGTCTACACTGATTATGGTTTGTCATTTTAATTACTTTAACCTTATCCTGTTTCCTACAGTCATCATTCTTCTGCCCATCTGTATTTTGACAGTAAGTTCTAGATCAACATACAAAAGTTAATGATAAAATATGTGTATTTAAATATAAATATATTATAGTAAAAGATACTACTTTACATTAATCCCCCTGAAAATTTTTTCCATTACTTCAATCATATTTATACTGTTATTCTTGACATTTTCTGAAGAAGTTCTTGAAATTCTCTTTCAGGAATGTCTTTGTAAGGTGTGTTCACAAATACAGGGAATGTAGCTGCCATATGCCGTGCTATGGAAAGGCAGGCATGAAGTGATTACAGTGTGTCCTCAGCCACCTTAGTCACTGGGACTGGCTCTGTTTGATGCCTGGCTCTTTCCCAAAGTTAAAGTGACCATGAAAGGTAAATGTTTTGAATTGATTCAGTTGCTTTAGAAAGCAGCAATAAAAATAGAATAAGCATATTCAAAATGAGGGCAAAGAGTTTTGAGGGAGATTAATGGTAACATGTCTTTTACTGTAAAACATTTTTTTAAAAATTTAAACATTAACCATAATTTTTTTCACAACTCTTAGAGGGCTACATTTCCTGAATTGTTCATCCAGAAACCCTATGTAGTTATGATTGTACAAAATATTTATAGATTATATGAAAGATTCATAGTGAGTCTTGACTCAGGAAAGTATGGACTTGTTAATTTTATGGAAGAGTCTGGCACCCTGTTCAGTTCTGTGAGAAAAGTTACCAGTGCTGCTCTCTTCAACCAGTTTTAGTTTCTTATAAAACTACAAATTTGGTAAGAAATCCAAAATTTTGATCACTATTGTTAGAGTCTTTTTAAATAATATATCTTTCTAGCTATGGAACATAATATTAGTGGTGAAGGGGTTGGACTAGTTTGTTCATTGGGTGATACCCCATGACTCTAATTTTATCTCTAAACCTTACTTTCCTAATTATTAAATGCACTTGACAAAATAGCTGCTAACTCTTACAGTCATTGACAAAGTGAAATGAGTTAATACTTACATCAGCATCTGGTACATAGTGGTTGATATTACGTTGTTAGAAATCATTATTTATATCATCTTCTAAAGTCAGTACTTATTTTTAAATTTCCTTCTCTTTTACTCTGGTTTCCAAAGGCAATCATAGAATCAAATAACTCTTTATATATCATCATGGAACATTTCATATTACTACATTGTAAGAATTTTTTTCCCAAGTAATTTTACACTTTATTTCTTGAAATAGTTCAGATTATGCCTTTAAATTGGAAGAAGAAAGGTAGGAAAGCTGAAAATTTGTTCTTGGCACTCTCCATCACAGAAATTGTTGATAGGTATTTTTTAAATTGTTTTCAACATACAGCTACATTTTATCCATTCTCACTGAGCAGGTCCAAGCACATAGGTGTACATTCCTTTTTCTGGAAAATAACTCTTTCACAACATTATTTCCTGTTGCAGGTTATGGCCATTTAAAAGAACCCATTCTTTAGAACTTCAGCTGGTAGTCTCACTTATCTAGAACTGTCCCACTCCTCCTACATTTCGAGTTTACAGATGATCTTGTAATAGTGATAGCTTGAACTTTCTAATAAAAATAAACACGTAAGAATGTCTGTCCTATGTTTCAATCCTTGATAAATTGCTATTTTGTTTATGTAACATGAATACAATGAAATGAAATTTCAATGGAATGAAAAAAATCCACTCATATAATTAAGTTTACTTTTCCAAGAAAGATTTATTTTTGTGTTTATTTATTTGTTTATAAAAATATCTACTTACTGATACAGGGTCTCCTAAAAACACTTCTAAGTTTGTTGACCTACTGAGAGTGCTCACAGGACTCAACACATTACTCTGTATGTAGCTTTAATCAATTACAGTGAAAGAGTACAATGTGAAATTGGCTAAGGGGAAAGATGAAAGAGAAAGAATACAGAAGAAATCACATGCAGGTATCCAGTCCTCTCCCAGGAATTACACAGAATATATTTAATTCTTCCAATATCATATTATAATAGCATATGTGAAATGTTACCAACCAGGGAAGTTTGGCCAAAGCCTGTAAGTTCAAAGTATGCTTTTTTGGGGGTATTGGCAATGAATCACCTCAGCTTAGCTATTCTTATTAATTAAGAAATTTTAATATTAGTTTATGGATCTGTTTACCATTTGTTTCCAACTTCTAGCCAATAGCCACCTTGATAGTGTACTTTTCTAATGATGGTGTCTTACTTTTTTCATTGCTGAGACAAAATACCTGATAGTTAAAGTTAAAAAAGAAAAGTTTGAGAAAATGAAGATGTAAATGAGTCCTAGCATTGTATGTTATATATTGTGAAATAGAAGATGCTCAATGTAAAATAAGGTGAAATGAGACAATGTTGAGATTGTAACAAAAAAGTAAGGAAACAAATTTTATATATATGGGGGGGGTGGTAGGGTGGGTGGGGCTATGGGAAAAAATGAGAATTAAGTTGTGTCTTATACTGGTACAAATCCCCATTATGGAGTGCAATCATGATGTGTATATTCAATGTACCAATAAAGATAATTAAAAAAAAAAAGAAAAGTTTATATAGCTTACAGTTTGTAGACTTCAGTTCATAGCTGATCCCAAGACAAAGTGTTATGGCCATTGTCCATGGCAAAGCCAGGCAGGCAGCAGGCAGCAGGCAGCAAGCAGTGAGCAACAACAGCATCTGTCTTTCTGTCTCACATTTTATCCAAGCGACCTGTCTAAGGTCTGGTAGCACTTACACTTTTAATCTTCACATAACTCTATGAACCAATCCAAGCATCACATCTTTGATCCCAGCATCTCATAACTTAGATCTACTCATCTCTGAAAAGCCTCACCTATGACCCCATGAGACTTTGTGGGCCATATAAATACAAGCTATAATGTTCTACCTTGGTCCCCCAAAGACATATGCACATCCCTTTATGCAAAAGGCTTTTAGTCCATCTCTAAGAACTGCCAAAATTGCAGGGCACTGGACTGAGGATTTAGCTCAGTGGTTCTGGTGCCTGCCTTATAAGCATAAATTCCTGAGTTCTATCTGCAGTAACTACATACAACAGTGTAGGGCATGGTGACTTACACCCACCAGCAATCAGTACCACATACCACAGTGCTGGGCATAGTGGCTCATGTCAGTAATCCCAGGGCTCGGGAGGCAAAAGACAGGAGGGTTGCTGAGTTTGAAGCTGAGTTCAGGACTAGCCTGAACTACAAAGCGAGGTCCTGTCTCAAACAAACAAACAAACAAACAACAAAACAAAACAAAACAAAAAACAAAAAACAAAACAAAACAAAAAAACCAAGCAGGTAGTTTATACCTATAATCCTAGCACTCAGAAGGCAGAGGTAAGAGGATTGCTGTGATGCTGTGATTGTTGCCTGGGTTACATAATGAGATCAGGGCCAGCCTGAACTACAAAAGCAAGATCATTTCTAAAAAACAAAAAAAAAAAATTGTCAAAATCCTAACAGTTTAAGCATCACTGAAAAGTTCGAGTCCTAAGTCCCCTCTGGGATTTAAGGCAAACTCTTAGCTGCAAGTTAAACGCATTTAACATACAAAAGCACAAGATAAACATTACCAGTCCAAAAGGTACAAAATCCCTCAGGGCAAATATAAAGTTCTGCAATTCCATATTCAGTGTCTGAAGCAATCTGTGGTAACTTCTAAACCTCAAGGGACTTGAGTGGCTGTGTCATGTGGTCCTACCAGTGGTTCAGCTCCCAAGGGTTCTCTCTTGGGCTAGCTCTGCTTCCCTCTTGCATTTTTTCTCATACAGTCTACTATCCTACTTTGCAAATTTCCAGGCTCTTCACTGGACTTCTAGCTTCACATTCACAATTTTACACACTGCCCTCTGAAGGGTGAACTTTCTGGGTTCTCAGCCCTTGTGAAATCTGGATGGTAGAATTCCAGACCCCACAACTCTTGCATTCTGTGTGCACCTAAAGTCAGCATCATGTGTGTTTTGCTGTTTTGTTTGTCACCAGGCTTTCTCCTTTCTTGGCTGTGGAGATACGTAGTGTCTGGATTGAGGCTGAGCATTAGGAACTTCAACTCATGGAACACATTTTCTAGGCTGCTGCCATTCTGGAACATGGTGCCCTGAGGGTCTCTTTTCAAAGCAATATCTTTCACTTTTGCAATTTCAAGGCTGCCAAGTGTGGAGTCCTTCTTTTTCTAATGTCTTCAGGCCACTTTTCTATTATCCTCTTCTGAAATCCTTAGCTTTTTCTTGCTAGTCATTTCGGCAAGTACTTTCTCCTCTATACAAACTTTAGTGTTTGTAACTTTATTGGACCTTTTTTTTTCTTAGCCAAACTCAAAATGTTTTAAATCATCCTGTTAGGCTCTCTACTTTTGAATATCAATATGAATTTTGCTAAAAGCCTCGAAAGGTAGCCATACTATAGCCTCAACATTAGACTGTCTTGAAATTTCTTCTGCCAGATTAGTCTGCTACCCTTAATCTCAGTCTCTGCCAAAGTCTTTGGATGTGAGCAAAATACAGAGAAACTTTGTGACAGGGTATAGCATACATTATCTGAAACCCAGTAGGCAATGTAGTACTTCCCAGTAGAAACTTTTTTTTTTTTTTTTTTGAGACAAGGTCTTGCTTTGTGATTCAGGATGGCCCTTAGCTCAGTTTCCAACTCACATCACAGCAATCCTCCTGCTTCTGCCTCCCGAGTGCTGGGATTACAGTCGTGAGCCACCACGCCCGGCACTGTGGTATGTGGTACTGGTTTCTGCTGGGCGTGAGTCTCCACACCCAGTATGGTATGTGGTTACCGGGGATCGAACCTGGGTCCTTGTGCTTGCAAGACAGCGCCAGAACCACTGAGCTAACTCCCCGGCCCCCCAGTAGAAACTTCTGAGCCTGATCTTTACTGGCAGCCTTTCTATCAGCATTCTGGTCTTCTGAGCTCTGGCCAGTTAAGACATTTTAACTTCAAGTTCAGTTTAAGGCATTCCAGCTTACTTTTTCTGTTGGCTTCCCCCAGACCTTTCCCCTTAACCAGTTCAAAGGACTCTTGAGCCCCATGACCATGAATGTCACAGAAACAGTCCTATTCCTGGTACCAAATTTTGTCTTGATTAATTCTCTTGTTGCTGAAACAAAATACAAGATTCTCAGGTAGGTTCTGTTAATTCTTTTCCACTGAAAGGCTAAGTATGATAGATTCCTATATCTTTAAAAATAGTGTTTTAATAAAAACCATGACATAGCAGGATTAGGTCTGATTATAACCATGAGGAGCAATATAGGGTTTATAGTTCTAGTATTTAACAAACATTAATCTAATATCTCTCTGCAAAGAATAATGGCTTCCTCTCTTTAATATATTATGAAAGGCATTATTCTTTTCACTTGTCTCCTCACAGATTGTATACAAAAGTAAGATAAAGTGTGTGCTGTGAGCATAAAACAGCAAGTAAGGGGCATATGAGGTTTAGGGGAGAGGATTCAGTGTTTTATTCTCATTAGTAGCTGAGCAGAGCTCAGAGTTCTGCCAGAACTGACACTGACTAAGGACACCGATGAGAGGCTGTAGATGATCCTGGAGTTCACTAATGAGCAGTCAGGGCATCGAGAGCCCATGGCCAGTGTCACAAAGTCCAGGGATTCCATAAACAGCAAAAAAAGTAAAACTCACAAGTAATCTCCTTCCTGGAAGCAGGTATCAGGAATATAGTACATATTAAAAAATATTAACTCAGATGCCTAGAAGAAGTTAAGAGATACAACAAAAGTTTTGTTGGAACTTTTCACAAATATCTGTGGCAAAAGATAAGATGGAAAAATAATACATACTCTTCCCCGGTGTTAGAGAAAAACTGACATGTTGTACTTGAGCTGGCTTTGGTTTGTTCATCAATATCATAAGAAAAGAACAATATTTTTGGCTATGTCCAGGCAGTCATTATTTTATATCTATTGTTTTTTTAAAATCAGCATTAATTCCAGGTAATGATTAGAAGCTTGGATTTTGGAATAGAGACATTTGAGGGAAAGTTTAAATTAACTTTATCCAGTAGATGAACTTTGTGACCATTGATTACAGCAGTTTCTATATGCTTTATCTGGTCATGTGAAAAATGGAGATTATTGGTGAAGATTGAGATATGTGGTGCTGATGGGCTTTCACAAAATGTCTAGTCCAGGGCCGGGGAGTTAGCTCAGTGGTTCCGGTGCCTGTCTTGCAAGCGCAAGGGCCCGGGTTTGATTCCCTGGTAACCACATAACAATACTGGGTGTGGAGACTCACCCCAGCAGCAACCAGTACCACATACCACAGTGCCGGGCGTGGTGGCTCACGCCTGTAATCCCAGCACTCGGGAGGCAGAGGCAGGAGGATTGCTGTGATGTGAGTTTGAGGCTGAGCTCGGGGCCAGCCTGAACCACAAAAGCGAGACCCTGTCTCAAAAAAACCTAAAAAAAAAAAAAAAAAAAATGTCTAGTCCATGCGTGATTCTGGTTGTTGCTACTGGTACTAGGTCATTACTCTTAGTGCTCATTGTATGTGGTGGGAGAGATATAAAATTAAACTCTCTAAATGTATAATGCACTGTAATAAATGTTGATATAAGGTGCAGTTAGAAGTTATTCTCTTTTGCAACAGAGAGGAGTAAAGGCTTTGTAAAGCAAGTGAACATAGAGCCTAAACAGTTTCAAGTGAGAGTTCTATAGTTGGAAAATAGATAGAAATAGATAGAAAGGACGTTCCTCACAAACAGCCTTGGTATGCAAATGTGTTTGGGGTGTACATAGTTGGAGCAAATAGTTGAAGTTAATAGATTATGAAATATGAGCGTTAGAGGTAGGAAAAGAATCTCAGAGCCAGAAAAAAACCAAAATGAATTAATAATGGTTTTTCCTGGGAAAAAAGTGAATTATGTATTATGACAATATACAAATGAATACGTTTAATTTTTAAAAGTATGAATTTAAATTTAGAAATTTAAAATGATACAATTTGCCATGATTTGATATGTGTAATACACTGAGGTAACTAATGCTCCTGGTAGCATGAAATATTTCCTATACACCAGTAAGCATACTGAACTCCTTATAGGTAAATCTGTAGGCTAGCTTCTACAGTCAAAACTTTAAATTATTGATTAGTAGCTCTTTGAATAAAAATACTAAAAATTTATCCATTTTCATGTCATTAGATAATTTTTACTGAAGTATTAATCATAGTTGTCTTGAACTCCTTGTCTGTTGACTTCATATCTTTAAAATGTCTGTGTATGTCTCTATGGATATGTTAGTTCTTCTCAGTCACTTATTCCTTCTACTTTTCATTCTTATTTATTTTTACTGTAAGCTATTTGTTGTAGATTGTATACATGGAATCTCTGAGTTATTTTAATTTCCTTTTCATAAGCATTGGGTTTTGCTCTGACTCTGAATGAAATAATTGCCAGGTCACTTCATTTCAGTTGAAGCTTGACTTAGGATTCATTTATAATTTTTAATTCATTTATTTTTTTTCTTTCTCCTCTTAAACAAGGAAATCTTTATCATGTCCTGGTGTTTACCATGAAACAATGAATATAGGACCTTTGGATTAAACTCTAATTACTTGCTGAATCTCCTTTCAGATCTATTGCGTATAGGATTTATAGAATAATTCTAATTCTTTTTTTTTTTTTTTTTTTTTTTTTAGGTTTTTTTGAGACAGGGTTTCGCTTTGTGGTTCAGGCTGGCCCCGAGCTCAGCCTCCAACTCACATCACAGCAATCCTCCTGCCTCTGCCTCCCGAGTGCTGGGATTACAGGCGTGAGCCACCACGCCCGGCACTGTGGTATGTGGTACTGGTTGCTGCTGGGTGTGGGTCTCCATGCCCAGTACTGTTATGTGGTTACCGGGGAATCAAACCCGGGCCCTTGCGCTTGCAAGACAGGCGCCGGAACCACTGAGCTAACTCCCCGGCCCATAATTCTAATTCTTTACAAGCCTTTCATGTTTTATAGCACAGAAAGAAAATCACTTGACACAAGCTGGTGGTCTACAAGTTGACTTCCTTTTCTTGCTTTTTAGTATGAGACAAAATATTTCCAAGTTGTTCACTAACTTCGTTTAATTTACTTTTTAGCCCAGTGGAACTAAAATATTTCATCTTTATGTTTTGTGGCTTTGGAAGATTTTGAACAGATTGTGTATTTGGCAAAAAACTGCAATATCTTATTATCAGCCTACATAACAAAATTTAACTATCGGAACCTCAATGCCTAGAATCCACTGCCCTATCTCCAAGTCTCTCCTGGGTGTGGTCATTTTTTCTAGGGTGTCGTGTTTCAAAGTAGATGTAGAAAGAGGTCACATTTGGTTTGCATTGAGAAAGTCAATTCTTTGCCTACTTAAAGGAACCAAATCTGTTTACTTTTAGTCCTACGCTATTTCTACAATTGCTTTCATATCTAAATATCATTTGTACTATGATTTGCCAAGGATTTTCCATTTAATAAATTTTATATCAGCTAATTTTTAAAAAACTCACTTTATCCTAAGTAATGCCAATAAACCTAAAAACACATTTGTAGCAAGATATAATATTAATTATGAATGCTGTTATTAATTTGGAACTTTTTCATATATTTTCGTGGGTATCTTGCTGAAAATGTAGAGATGAATAATATGTGCTACCTTAATAAAATTAGATACTTAAAAACTTTATTATCCATATATTTCATGGTGATAGCAATATTTGAAAGTAGTCTATCTGCAAAATAGTCTTATCTCAAAATATAGTAAAATTACCAAATGTCATAAGAAACTAAAATAGAGTATACAGTGGTAACAGCTATCTTGAGATAAAACACATATCAATCTAGATACATATCTGAAGTAACCTATAATAATTTAGGAGGCCCATAGTACCTAATTTATTGACAATACAGGATTGAAGAGAGTACTACATTAACTAATATGAATTCATCATGAAATTTTACAGGGAAAATAAATATGCTAATTTTAAACTTAATTCCATTTCTAGACTGAAGAAAATATTGACCCAGGGATAATTATACCTATATTCCTTGAAATCAGGCTAAAATAATAACCTGAGCTTAGGCCAAGGACTATTATGGACACTTTAGAGAGAGAAAGCCTCAATTTTGGTTGGGTTTCCTCCTAGAAAAAAACTTTTAAAACAGCAACATCATAAACACAGCTCTCAACACTGTCAATAGAAGTATTCTTTACTAATTTTATACCAAAACCAAGGTTATGATGGCTTTGCTGAGGGAGAAAAGTTGTTAGAAAGGAACAGATAAGGGAAATTGAATGTTTCTGGGTTAAGTGCTGAAAGACACTTAACGGGTTACCTTCATTTTCCAACCTACTCCTGCACAATGGCCCTGGTATTTAAATGTGTCCCTTTCTTAGTGCTGCATCCATTGAGACAGTGAACTATGTCTTTGTGGGTCTTTTAGTGAGGTGGAGATGCAGGACTGCCATCCTGGGAACCATAATTTAATCACGGCCTCGGCTCTAACTAGCTGCAGTTATGTTGCCACAATGCAGTGTGGAGTGTATATAAACTATTTTCCAACTTGCAGAAATATGTTTCCTCTGTAGTGGAAGTTTATTTATGTCTGAGGATTTGGGAATAAATATAAAGAGCAAAGAAAGATAGATAAAATCGCTCGAGGCACGCTGGTGGTCAACAATTGACTTCTTGCCCTTGGTTTTCAGTAGGAGATAAAATATTCACAAGCTCTTCATTAATTCCACTTGTTTTGTTTTTGAAACGGTATTAAAAGAATGTAAAGAAAAAGAACAGTTGTTATTCATGTGGTTGGAGCCTAGGAGTGCAAATGGAAAAATAGTAACAAAAGATGATAAAAAAAATGGTAATATGAGAAAACTACATGTCTCAAAATACATTGCGTCACCCAATGAATCATCTTGCTGAGGTCAGCTTCATCGACACTTCTGTCCTGGTGGGTACAGCTGGGTACATTTATTCATCTTTTATACACACTTGGTCTTTCAGACTGCTGTATTTTAATTTTATATTGATATAACTATTACATTTCCCCAACTTCTTCAGGTATATGATGGTTGTTCTTCAAGGCCTAAAAGTTGAAGTAGTTGATCAGTGTTCCTACATTTAATAAATTGCTATGTTACCTTTGTGTCCTTCTAAGTCAAGCCTAGTTCTGTTCAATCAGGTTTTCTGGAATCTATTTCTAGCTTAGGAATTTGGTTGTAAATGTTTAGTATTAAAATATACAGGTCTGCAGTTAACTGGAAGCCTCAACAGAAGGTGAGTGGGATAGCTTGATCATCAGTGACTCAAAATCTCATATTTGCTTGTGTATTACTGTATTTGTGACTAATATTTCATAATAGATACAAGCTTGATATAACTACAGTAGGGGGAAAGGTCAGAAATGTGATCCTAGTGCAGGGAATAAATAGTAGTGTTTTTTATTTAGTTGCAGAACTATTACTCTACTGACATATCAGCAGAGCACATGTCATGAACTGATTTAGCAGACAGCTCCATATTAGCCCACATTTAAGGGATGTTACAAGAAAAATTTTTAAAAATACTTGTAAATATTCAAAATACATTTTATACAATGTACTGTATAGTATACATAAGATGAATTATAACAATCATAGTAATTAAATGTATTTGATTCAACTTTCTTTTCTATAAAAGGTAAATAATAATTTATGACATAATCTCTTAAACTAGGGAACATACATATAGCAAGAATAGCACAGTTCTTGGCACAAAGAAGATATTGGGCAAGTGAAAGTATAAATTTTCTATAATCCAAGTTTCATAGTAGGAATTTTTTTGGTATATAAAATGCTATGTTTATGGATTATCATTGATAGCCAACACTGTTAAATTATAAACCTTATTGCCATATCAGCTTTATTGCTAACAATCTTTCTAATTTTGGAGAGCTTGTGAATTAGTTTCCATAATGGTAAAGTAAAATAATTTCTATACATATTTACTAAGATTCTTTCATCTTTCATATTCTGTTGGCCAATGAAAAGCCATAGTTAGAAATGCTTCAACGGTCCCATAAAGCCCTAGAAAAGACAGTTATCTGAATGGAATGGCTTTTAGGCAAAGTCTTATCTGTAATTAGATGACTAGTTATTAGGAATTTGTTCTGGAATACTTTAATTATTCCTGATAAGATCTTCCACAGTTTTCCCTAGTATTCCAGTTATCACTCAATCATAAGTTTTGATATTTTTTAAAGAGAAAGATTATATATGTTTCCATGTAGTAATTACTTTTGATTTTTGGCAGTCATTACATTAAGTAGATGGTATGTGGTTTGTGTGCCTGCATTTGAGCCAAAGAAGAAAAAAGAAAGTGCTGATTATCTGAACCATATAGGATTGAGGCAAGAATTTGCCATTCATTCTCCATCTCCTTAAAGCATGCCAACAGACCAGTCCTATCAGTGATTATATTGTTTTTAGAAAATAAGATTTTATAAAAAGCATATGGCATGCTAAAGTAATACATGAATTCTGTCAAAATAAATTCTAGGGGTAAATATATTTTCAGATCTTATAATTTATGACTGCAGTTTTATCAGTATTAAAATCATAGCAGAAAATACTCCTATAGGACTTCTGTTATCATATATATTTTTGCTATCTTCTCATGAAATTCTATAAAGCTTTCAGTAGTACAAGTTAAAGAAGTATCAGATTATAGTATAGGTGTATAATATGTAATTCACCCCAACAGAGATACCTTGGTAATCTAGTACATTTCAAAGCTACTACTTGCTATAACAACAAAGTCTTGATTATAAGAATGTGCATTTAATCCCAGTTTTCTTATAAAATATCTATTATGCTTTTAAAATAAGTAATTTTTAACCTACTCAATATATAATTAGAAGAATTATGAGTATTAGGTATATTGTTAGGGTTGCAGAGAAAGCAGTAAGTAAAACCAGAATCAGCTCTCTACTCTTCTGTCACTTTCAGTGTATATAATAGTGGATATGTATATTAACAAATTAATTATAAATGCAAATTTACTATGATAAGCTGTCATAAATATTACAGGTGCTGTGAGAGTCTTTAAAATCTCCTGGTGGAAGTAATAATAAAAATAAAAAGGGAAGGAAAAGTGGGAAATAGCCAGGATAATAAATAGGAGGTAAATTTTTGCAGTATTTTTTCTAGTTTGGTAAAGTATACTGTTGGGATTTCAATTGGAATTGCAGTGAGTCTATATAGCAGTTTTGGAAGTATGACCATTTTGACAATATTGGTTCTCTCTATCCTGAAACAAAGGGTGTCTTTTTTGTTACCCATTTTAAGATCCTTTTAAGGATGTTGTAGTTTCAGAGTAGAGAGACCTATAATAGCAAAAACAATTCTAGGCAACAAGGACATGGCAGGGTGGATCACAATCCCCAATTTGAAACTATAATACAAACTACTGTGAAAAAAACAATATGATACTGGCAAAGTAACAGACCCTCTGATCAGTGGATAGATTAGAAGACACAGAAAAACTCCAGACATACTAAGCTACCTAACTTTTGACAAAGGAGTCAGACACCTTCATGGGAAGAAAGATAGCCTCTAGATTCATCAACAGAGAGAAAAATAACTGTACTAGAAAAGCTGGGTTTGAACCTGCTAAAGTTTAAAACTATATATTAAAACTTATATCTTTCACTATGCACTACACTAAAATCAAAGACTAGAGACCTAAATATTAAAACAGAAACACTAAACCTGCTGAATATAGGTTAGGTAGAACTCTGGGAGACACTGGTGTAGGAAAAGACTTGATGAACAGAACTCAGTATCATGGGAACTATAATTAAGAATCAATAACTAGGATCTCATCTTATTAAACGCTTATGCACAGCAAGAGAAACCACCAACAGTGCAAAAACACAACCTACCGATGAGGAAAAATATTTTTCACTAGCTGCTTCTCAGACAAAGGACTATTATCTAGAATATATATAGAACTTTAAAAAAATCAATCCCCTCAATATAAAAAAAAACTAATACAAAAATGGGCATTTGAAATAAAGACATTTTTCAAATGAAGAAGTAGAAGCAGCAAAGAAACATGAAAAAATGTTTAACATCACTGGTCATTTGAGAGATTCTACCTCACTCCACAAATAATGGCTGCTACCAAGAAATCAACCAACAATATCATATCTTTTCTTTGGTATGAGAATATGAAGTTGTAAATGAGTTGTAGTATGTATAGTTGATATTACAAAGTAGAAAATATTTAAAGAAAAGAATGTAAGGGTAAATAATGAGGGGAAAATGAATGTGGTAATAATAAAGAAAAAAGAAAACAAAGATTGTGTATATAAAGGGCGGGGGGATGCAGGGTGGGGGGGAAAGGGAAAAAATGAGAATCAAGTCATGTCATATTCTGGAACAAGTTCTTAATGTTGAATGCGATTATCATGTGTATTCTTAATGTACTAATAAAGATAATTGAAAATATATTAAAAAAATCAGTGAACAGCAAATGCTAGTGGGGCTGTGGGGTGAAGGAATCCTTCTCAACTGTTGGTGGCTATGTAAACTGGTGCAAGCACTGTGGACATCAGTGTGGAGGTTCCTCAAAAAGCTAGCATTAGAGGGCTGGGGAGTTAGCTCAGTGGTTCCGGCGCCTGTCTTGCAAGCGCAAGGACCTGGGTTTGATCCCTGGTATCCACATACCATACTGGATGTGGGGACTCACACCCAGCAGCAACCAGTACCACAAACCACAGTGCTGGGTGTGGTGGCTCACGCCTGTAATCCCAGCACTGGAGAGGCAGAGGCAGGAGGATTGTTGTGATGTGAGTTTGAGGCTGAGCTGAGGGCCAGCCTGAACCACAAAGTGAGACCCTGTCTCAAATAAAACCTAAAAAGGAAAAAAAAAAAAAAAAAAAAAAAAAAAAAAAAAAAAAAAAAAAAAAAAAAAAAAAAAAAAAGAAAGAAAGCTAGCATTAGAGGTCCCATTTGACCCTGCTATTTCCCTCCTGGGTATATCCCCAAAAGAATTAAAAGATTTATATCAAAGTAACAGATGTGTACTCATGTTAATAGAGGTGCAGTTTGTAATAGCTAAATCTTAGAAAGAGCCCACATTTCCATCAGTGGAAGACTGGATAAAGACTTTTTTTTTTTTTTTTTAACAAAACAGAGTATTACTGAGCCATAAAGAATGATAAGTTAGAGACATTTGTAGCTAAATGGTTGTACTTTGAAGCCATATTCATAAATGAAATAAGTAGGACACAGATGTGTAAATACTGTATCATTTCTATAGTGTGAGAAGCTAAAAGTGTCTAAAATGTACGACAGGTGTTGTGAAATAGAAAGTGTTCAAAGGAGAAGAGGAACTGAGAGGGGCAAAGAAGGGAAAGAAAAAATGTAATAGTAAAAAAATGGAAACAAAGTCAGTCATATAGAGGATTGGAGGTGTTGAAGGGATGGCAGGGGAATGAGAAAACATAGGAATCAGGATACATCAGGTACAGGTACAAACTCTCAGTGATAAATGTGACCATAATGTGTACATGAAATGTACCAATAAACTTAACCAAGGAAAAAAATACAGGAAGTGAAGAGCAGAGAGAAGATTCTAGATCGAGGAATCAGCGTTGGACAGAGCTCCGTGGAGAGGGAAGCAATGGCGTGCTTAATGGCATCCTTGTATCTAGAAAGCTTTACTTGTTAGAGCGCGAAGTGTAAAGTGAAGAGGTCACGTGAGACCGAGGTGGAGAGATGGTTATTCAGAGGTCAAATCAGGCCTTAGGGGAGTTGAGGGCGCAGTAGCAATATGGTTTCCGTTTATAAACCTTCACAGGCAAACTGTGATGATTTTAATGTCAGAATCATGGTGTGAAGATAAACTTTTATCGTTTATTTATTTTAAGGCTACACTGGCTGTGAAGTGGCGAATGCATTGCCTAGGAGACAGAGAAGGTCAAAAGTTGCAGGTACACAAGTTAGGGGATGATAATAATCCAGGCCATAAAGGGTTGAGATGGTGGTGCTGAAGGTAATTCATGTCGCAGCACCCTGAGGGAAGAGGCCGGTGAAGCGATCTGCATGAGCAGTGGCAGAAGAAGGAGGTGACCAGAGGCTCTGGTGGTGGCCTTTCATAGCAGCGGCAAAGAGATCTAAGCATGGGGAGGAATGTTATCAGTTTGATTTTGAACATGAAGATGTTCTTCAGCTCAAATTTTATTAGGAGAAATAACACTTGATTAGAATGAGTAATGTTCTCAACCCTAAAATGAGAATAATACACACTGTACTATTTATGAATTCCCACAAGATATTTAAATTTCCTGTTGGTTCTCAGAAGTAAAATTAAAATTCCTCTGCACCAAAGATATAAAGGAAAGCCAGATGTGTTGGTATATATCTGCAATAGCAGCACTCAGGAGGCAGAGGCCAGAGGATACAGTGAGTTCGAGGCCAGCCTGGGCCCCATAGTGAGCGCAAGGCTACCCTGCACTATAAGTGGGACCTTTTCTCACAACAAGCAAACAAACAAAAAATCAGAAAGCAAAACAAAATCCCCCTGGAGGACAGAGAAATAACAACAATAGACATAAAACAAAAATACAAAGAGATTAGATTTTGGACCAGATTCTAGGGCTTTAATTTTTCCTGAGATATGTTTTGAACATTGTACAGATTCTTTTCTGTCTATATCTGCTAATTGAATTAGTTACAGTGCACCTTTCCAGTCAAGGAGTGAGGTAAAATAGCAATTAAGACCCCGAGGTTCAGACACACCTCTGTACTAAGCCTGTTTTTCTCCTGAATAGATCTGTCTTGCTGTGGCACTCAGTGTGCTCTTTGACCTTCGTGTACAAACACTGAACGGTCGCTGTGAGGTAATTTTTAGAGCCTGTCACTGCTAGCAATAAATTAGTAGGTCTGTTGAGTGTTCAGTAAAATAATTTTGTAGAATAGTTAGTCCATTACTTAGCATATGTGTAAGCCATTAACATTTGATATTATTTTTGTTTACATGGCTAGTATTACTTAGCTTCCACTTGGCTCCCAAATATGCTGTAAAATATTGGCAGCAGCTTTCCTTGCCGATCCGTAGGTAATATTTTTCTCTGTTAGCTCTTTTTTGATGAACTCTAGCATTTTCAGTCTGCAGTGCAATGGCTCGGGGGTGGGGGGAGGTAAGGAGTGTTATCCTGGGTAAGGATATTAATTGATGCCTAGTGTTTAGTGAGCCTCCTTATGTTTTGCAATAACTCTGTAGCAGTTTATTGTCTTCCTTCACCTCTCTGGAAGCCATCGAGAGAGAGAGAGAGAGAGAGAGAGAGAGAGAGAGAGAGAGGTGAACATCAGCAGCCTGCCCCTCTGCACACCGAGTACTTTTTAACTATGGAGATACTTTCATACTGATGGGAAAGACATCCATCCATCTTGCTGACAGTAGCCAGTGTCCCATGCCCACGTCAGACTCCTGCCCCACCCACAGCTCTGTCTCATTGCTTCATATACAAAACTCATGTGGAAAAGATTTTACTTAAGTGTAGTGTGAAGAGCCCACAGGAATCAATATCTTCTTCTATAGATCTTTGTGAGAAAATCATTATTTCATTGGAGTGTGTTTATACTGATTTAGCAGAGGTCATAGTGAACGTTCATAGAAAATTTTCATGAATTTAAGTACCATTAATATATAAATCTTGGCGTTAGTTTCTTTCCATAAGAACAGAAGTTAATAAACATATGAAGAAATGATAGTTTATGAAATGTGGAAAAAACATTCTTTCATGCACTTATTATACTTATCACATATGACACATCATTGACTACCTGAATTAAAAATGTATAACACATATGACTCTTACCTACTTAATAAAATATCTACAAATTCCAAAGTCATAACCTAGTATCAACAGTGCCTTTTGCACTTACACTGATCTCCTAACTGTTCTCCTTACAATTGTTCTGTAATCTACATACACACAGAATTACCTGATAACCCTTCCCTCCAGGCAGGTGCCAGAAAGTCACGTTTTCTTTCATTTTGTTTTGTGTATGTGAATGTGAACAGAGTACCCCATTGAGTTATTTGGGCCTCTTCCTTCATGACTTTCTATGGCAGTTCTGCAAGTGCAATGCTTGAGTATTTCTATACTTTTTTTTTTTTTTACCTGTAATGCTCTTGATGTATAATGCTACATCTGTGTTGTAAGCCATTCAGTCTCTAGCTAATTCATTTAGCTCCATTTCACTGAGTTGAATGGAAATTTGTGTTAATATTCTCAGCTTCCTAAGAGCAGATATTGTAAAGGATCATGCTTGTCTCTAATGGTACTGGCCCTTGAAGCCATACTGCAAAACATATTACAGGCTACAGATAATTTTATTTTCAATGTACACACCCATCATTTGATGTTTGTAGGTCATTCCTAATTCTCAGTCCAGAATTTATGATTTTTCCTGATGATTAATGCCATAGCAATCCCCTGTGACTAGGCTGTGCTTTATCAGCCTCCCTGACACAAGATATCGCAGCACGTCCAAATCAGCCCGACTCCGAGGAGCTTGGTTCGTGACTCCCTGGGGCCCATCTCTTCTGGGTGGGTAGACTGGTCTACATCACCCTACGAGAGGGAGAGTGGACTCTCGGGAAAGAGGTTTGTGGTCACTGAACAAGTAAAAATACCAGAGCACAAGATTTGGAGCCCTCTGTGGCAGACTGGATAATGTCATTCTTGAAGTGGGATTTATTGAGTTTTGCTGGATAGTAATGAAATACAGGTGTTTCTTTGTTTGCCTTGCAAACTTCCAATGAATAATAACTGTAAATCTCTTCAAGATACTCAAAATCCTTGATGTAATTCTTTGGAATCTAAAGTGTATTTCAAATGATTATTTTGTATTTTCTCTTTGAATTTAGTTTTGCATTTCTGATACCTGGGCATTTCTGAGACTCTTTCCCATAGCATTAATTAAAGCTCACCAAAAGACTTTAAGCGTTTCTGTACATCGATTTTCTGTAGGAGAATCACTCAATAAATCTGCATTTTTGAAATGATGGGGTAGGACATGTATCTATTACACACTCCATAGTGTGGAGCGTGTTTTATTTTCAGTTTTACTGATTGGACTCGGAGTAGCTTTTGCCACCCTTGTCTACTTTTATGCTTCTGCTGTGGCTTGTCACTTTCACCTTGTCCTCTCCAGAGAAACTAAAACTGACAAAACTAAACAAGGGGATTGAGCTCAATCATTTAAAAGGGTGTGCCAATCTACTTGCTTCCTTGCTCCTGAACATTTTACTGAGAACTCATCTTCCATAGAGAGAAAAGCAGAGAGAATGTGAAAAAAAAAAAAACTGAATCAAAACACCAAAATCAAAAATATAGTAGAGAGAGACAGCCCCCCAAAAATGAGTCTGACCCAACCTCTGTTTCACTTTGCTTTCCTTGAAGGTTGTTCTGTCTAGGAAGATCAATAACCTAAGGGATTTTTTTCAGTAGTGGTTTTCCTTTAAGGAATAAAATATCTTTCCTGTAGGGAAACACTCCAAGAGTCATTTGCAGATAGAGATGAGATTTGTCTATTCCTAAACCCCCACTTCTAGAAGGAAAAATAGATACCTATATAAACTGTGTGATTTGTGCAAGTTCACAAACCTTACAATAGAAAAAGTGGGACCTTAACCTCTTCTGGGTATCAAACTAGACTTTTTTCCCACATCAGTATTGAGAAAATTTGAAATGTGTCCTGGAGTTAGTTTTAGAAGCATTAATTTGAATAAAGATTTTTTAAACTAATTTTTATAGGCATGGCAGCCCTTTTAAGTAATCCCAGATATATAACAAGCTAAGGCAGGAGGACTGAAAATTGGAGTCTAGTCTTGGAAACTTAGGGAGGCCCTGTCAGTGGTACAGGGCTTTTCTTCCATGTGTGGCCCTGGTTCAATAACCAGGACTGCAGAACAGCTGGAACAACAACAAAACCCAAAAAACTAAATTCTATTTTGTATTTTTAAGACATATAACATGATATTATATATTACAAATTATAAAGAATGAAGTTGCTACCTTGAACATACAATCCATCCCTCCACAGGTATTCCCTTGTATCCCCTTGGGCAGGACCATTGGTAATCTACTCATTCAAAAAATATCCTAGATGTAATTTTTTTACTACTAACTATAGTATTTATGCTGTGCCTTAAAATTTTCAACCTGTTTATACCACATATTTGTTACTTTGAATCCCTTAATCCCCATCTCTTTATTTCCTCCTTACATCATAACTCTGAAAATCACTATTTTATTGTCTTCTAGATTTTTGACCTAAATATTCAATATAAGTCACATTATAAAATATTTTTCTTTCTGTGTCTGGCTTTTTTCACTTCAGATGATGTTCTCCAGGTCTACATATATTGTGGCAAAAATATGACTCCCCTTTTTTAAGGAAGAATGATTTTCCCTTGTGTACATATAACTTTTCAGTGTGTCCATTTGGCCAATCACAGACAACTTAGATTATTTCTGTTTCTTGGATGTTAGGAATAATGCTGCATTGAACCTATACATGCAGAACTCTTTATGAGGTGATAACTTTCATTTCCTTAGGATATGTGCCCAGAAGTGGAGTTGCATGACCATATGCTGGTTCTATTTTGATTCCTTTTGAACTTTTGTATTATTTTCCACAACGGCTATACCAATCTACATTCCTAATAGTGTGCCAGAATTCCTTTTCATCTGCACTCATATTAACACCTCCCTTTCATTCTGCGTATGAAATCCAGGAACATTCTACCACTGAGCTACGTTTTCCCAGCTCCTTTTAAACTTTTGTTTCGTTGCATTTTGAAATTTTGAGGCAGGGTCTCACTAAGTCACCTCGGCTGCCTGAGGAATTGGGATTGAAGGCATGAGACCACTGTGCTCAGCTCCTTGTACTTTATGATAACAGTCATTCAAACAGTGTGAGGTTATGTATCTAATAATAGTTTTGATTTTCATTTCCCTGATGATTAGTGTTGTTGCACAGCCTTCTCATGCACACATTGGCATTTTTACATTCTTTAAGGAGAAATGCTATTCAAGTACTATATTTTCTTGCCATTGACTTGCAGGAATTCCCTGTACATCTTGTATGTTAATCCCTTTCCTGGTTTAAGATTCTCAAATATTTTCACTCAGTTTGCCTGTTGCCTTTTTATTTTGTTGTTTCCTTTTTCATACAGATGCTTTTTTAACAATGTTACCCCATTGGTCTATATTTGCATTCGTAGTGTGAGTTTTTGGTGTGACATGTAGCAAAGAATTACCCCAAATAATGTCATCTACCATACTTCCTCTATTTTTTTCCCAGATTTTTTGATTTAAGATCTTACATTTAGTTCTTTTATCTATTTTGAGTGAAATTTTGCACTTTGTCTAAGAAGTGGATTCCATTTTCTTTCATTTGCACATAGAGATCTGTTTTTTCTAGTATCATTCATTAAAGAAACTTTGTCCTTTAATGTTGATTTTTTATCATTTTAATATTATTTGACCATATATGCCTGGATTTTCTTGGCTCTATATTCTGTTTTACTGTTCTCTGTGTGTTTTAGGCTATTAACATATTTTTGATAAATACAGTTTATAATAAACTTTAAAATTAGCAAGTGTGATGCTTCCGACTTTTTGCTCCTCAGACACACTTTGGCTATTATGAATGTTTTGTGGTCCCATATAAATATTAGAATATTTGTTTCTGATTTTGTAAAGGGTACTATTGCATTGCATTGAATTTACACCTTGTTTAGGCTATATGGACATTTAAATAATATTCTTCTGACCCATATGCATGGAATGTTTTTGCCTTCATTTATGTTCTTCAATTTCCTGAGCACCATAACAGTATTCAAGTACTTCAGATTTGACTGTGTATTTACTTTTTCTAGTGAACTTTGTAATTGTGTCTTGTGGCACAAACTCCCCTTAGGAAACAGAGTTGGAGGCAGATTGTTGACAGAGCCAGGGACTTTGAGAGAGACTCATAGCAGCCCCGGCTGAGCGGGCCAAGTTGTAGCTCTGACTCCGGTCTAAGGAAAAACCGTAGCACTGGCCTGGAATCAGACATAGCTGAGGCTTGTGGACACCATGGTAAGTCAGGCTTCGAGGGCAGAGTGCCATGTTGTGGTGATTCTGAACCCCAGGATGAGGGGATTCAGAAGTATGGCAGTCTCTCTGAGGTCAGGAGTAATGGTAGAAATGACTTCAGCATGGTCTTTGGGCTGTGGAGTGCGAAGAGCAACAGAGTTGTCACTGTTTATGGGCAAGAGGGTATCTTAGCAATTCAGACTATAGCTGCTTCAAGGAAACTAAGAAATTCCAAGGAAGTGGAAGAAAACAGTTGCTTGGGCTTAGGGCAGGGCATCTCAGCTCCGCCAGTACTCACCTTCCCGTGACCTTGGAGTAGCTGCTTTGGTCACCCTAGACCCTGACTCTCGGGAGCTAGGTGTCACTTCAGGCACAGTGGGCATGGCTGCTCCAAGGGCCCAGGCACCACTTTCCCTGCAGGCGGTGCACTGCTCCTTCTCAGGCCCCGAGACACAGGGAACAGCAGCAGTAAGAAGGAGATGGACCCATTCCTCTCCTGTCAGCTTGGCTCAGTGGGCTTGGGGATGATGGGCTACCAGACAAAGCCTCAGGGATGAAAGTGTGCTGTGGCCAGTCACCACAGACAGGACACTCTATGTTCCAGCTCTTGGGTAGCAGCTGCATGGTCGACAGAGGCAGGGTAAAACATTGGCTCCTTTTCCAAACAGGAGTGCTGAGGGGGTTTCAGGCTGTTCTGTGGGGAGGGTTAGTGCTGGTGAGAAGTGCCGGGGTTTTCAATCGTAAAGTGTAGGTGGTTGTGGAGGCTTGCCTTTTCCATGTGAGAATTCCCACCTGGTTTTCAGCTGATTCCACCTGGGGGATAGCATAGCAGATGCAAGATGTGTCCATCTGAGTTTTATGTGGCCATCTTGGGTTTTTGTGCTTTACGGAGTTTTGGAGGACACAGTTCCCATTGCCCTCTGAGACTCCTGTGCTTTCTACATGATCCCACTGAAATCTCACCTCACAAATTGGTGCGAGTGAAGAGTAGGAAGGAGGACAGGAATCTCGGATTACCTTTCGTTACACAAATCCTCTCCAAAAGAGTCGTTGCCAAGTTTGCATGATTTGATCATCATATCTGTAACATGGATGTGAGGTCCCATTTAGAAACATGCAGCTGGTTTTCCCTGTTTCTTTTGAAGATGGCGGTGTTGGTCTTGTACACTGGCGTGAAATGTGCTATGTGTACCGTGGTTCTTTAGTTAAAGACAAAATTTCTCTAATAAAATAAAGATGAATGGAGATTTTCCAATGTAGAGTAGAATCTACTACTCAGAGAAGAAAAGGGTGAATATTTTTCAAGCAGGAGCCATTGACATTTCTCAAGTGTTACTGTACACACAGAATTCATTTCGACTGTAATCTAGATTCTACCCATGAGCTTTCTTCTGTTACTGATGAGTGTACAAAACAAGTTTTATAACATATAATATTTTAATAGGCTAACAGGACTTGCAACAAAATATATTTATGCATCCTAATGTAAAGAAAATTCCCTATGAGTAACATTAAGTGGAAAATTTTCATATGCTAGATATCTTTGAAATAGAAGGTATCTTTAATTTCTCTCTATGCTGCAGAATCTGAACCTCCCAAGTTATAAAACTTACAAGTGGTAGTTGAGGACAGCAGTGATAGAAAATATTTAAGTGAATCAGAAAGACTAATTTCATTATACGGTACTCTATAGCATCAAAATATAGCAGTGTGTGTCTAAACCTGCTACAAAACAGGTTAGGTAAAACTCTTGAAGACATTGGTTTTGGGAAAGACTTCATGAACAAACCCCCCATTGCACAAGAACTAGTAGAAGAAATTGATAAATGGGATCTTATCCTATTGAGAGGTTTCTGCACAGCAAAAGAAACCACCAGCAAAGTGAAAAGGCAACCAACAATATGGGAAAAAATCT
>PVIR01000080.1:211311-242568 GCA_004026965.1 Petromus typicus | reverse complement strand
ATGTGGAGAAGAAGGAACCCTGGTTGGTGGGAATGTAGACTCATACAACCCCTGTGGAGAACAGTTTGGAGATTCCTTAAAAAGCTAGGATTGGAGGCCCCATTTGACCCAGCCATCGCTCTGCTAGGTATATACACACAAAAATTAAAAGATTCATATCACAGTGACATATGTGCACCCATGTTTATAGCAGCTCAGTTTGTGATTGCTAAATCTTGGAAACAACCCAAATGTCCATCAACTGGAGAATGGATAAAAAACCTGTAGTTCTTCTACAGAATGGAGTATTACTCTGCCATAAAAAGGATAAGTTTGAATCATTTATACTTAAATGGGCGTATCTTGAGGACATCC
The DNA here is from genome assembly GCA_004026965.1 of Petromus typicus. Lineage (NCBI taxonomy): Eukaryota > Metazoa > Chordata > Mammalia > Rodentia > Petromuridae > Petromus > Petromus typicus. The sequence goes on along the minus strand of PVIR01000080.1, from coordinate 242,214 downwards.
TTATAAGTGAAATAAATAGGTCACAGATATGTAAATATTGTATCTTTTCTCTGGTGTGAGAAAACAAAGCTATAAATGAGTTCTAGAATGTATGCTATATATTGTGAAATAGAAAACACTCAAAGCGTAATGGAGTGAAGGGGAGAAAATAATGAGATTATAACAAAAAGGAAGGAAACAAAGTTTATGTCTATGGGGGGTGGGGGTGGTAGGGTGGGCAGGGTTATGGGAAAAAGTGAGAATTAAGTTGTGTCATATACTGGTACAAATTCTCATTGTTGAATGCCGTCATGATGTATATATGTAATGTACCAATAAAGATTTCAATTAAAAAAATATAGCAGTGTGTGTAAGAAACAGAACATCACTGTTGAAGTGAAAATAATCACCAGAATGGTGGAAATATATCTGCTCTAGATTTCATACATTTGGACTATGAAAATACTTTGCTAGACAGTTGATAATTCAAACTTCATAAAATTCATCTTGGCTAAATTGAACATGGCTCTTATTAAACTATGAAAATCTAGGTTAGCAAAAAATGGTGACAAAACTTGAGAAATAGGAAATGACAAGGTAAAATTTTAATACGATTAGTAATATTCTAATTCTTTGTCTCTCGAAGTACTATCAAGATAGAAACAGGAGGATATTCAAAAGGAAAAGGGAAAAGGGGGATGGGGAAAAGTAAAGAAGGGAAGGAAAAATTTGATAATAAAAAAGGAAACAAAGTTTATGTCTGTAGAGGTCGGTGTTGTAGGGAGGGCAGGGGAATGGGAAAAACAAGATCAAGATGGGTCATGTACTGGTACAAACTCTCAATGCTGAATATGATCAGTATATATAAAATGTACCAAGAAGATCAATTTATAAAAAAAGAAAAAACTGTTACAAAACAAAGCCTTGTGTATATAATGAAAATATTTTATTTAGTCTATGTGTATAATATCATGTTATTTTTCAGATTCCATTCTAGTATGGGATTTCTAGAAGATATCACACTGGTAAGATGAAATGTAGCATTCTTTGATTTTCTTACAGCAGCCCTTACATTAGCATCAAAGCTATTTTCTTCACAGATGGGCCCTTTCCTGCAGCTTGGTGCTGGGTCAGGCATCCCAAAATCAAAAAGACTTTTAGGGTGAGCCAGTAGCATTCAGAAGTGTGCTGAGATCCTCTGGTGATGACTCAGTCAAGGGGTTTTAGAAACTGAACTGCCAGTAAAGACAGGATGTACACTTCTAGCTTTAATTGATATTAAGTGGTTTCTGAAGTTTGGCCCGGATATCTATATTTTGTCTACAATGTCTTCATTGACAGTTACAGTATATTCAAGGTCTTAATATCCTGTGCAACAAGACCTACACTATCTTTCTGAACATCATAAAGAAATCTTCCTTCCATAGATCTGTGTCATGTTTACATGTGCATTCTTTCATTCCTTCATTTAGCTTTTTACATTAAAAAAACCCATTCAAGTTAATTAATACTAACTATCAATTATAGTCAATCATGGCTGGATAAATAGCAGTGCATAGAACAATTTATATTCTTTGCCCTCAGTGATCTTAAATTACTTTTATTATTAATAATTGTATATATATCTAAATATAATTTCTTAAATGTGAGTTAGAAGACAATTATATTTCTACATCTTTTTGTATACTATTTTGTTTAATTCTCATCACAAAAGCACTCTATAGAAAAAGTGTCATCTCTAGGATAATTATTATCATCTTTACATATATATATGTATATATACATTACATATATATTTAATGTATCCATATATAAGTAAACACATATGTGTATATGTAAACATGTATACATATATATGTCATCACCTCTACACATATATACATATATACATATATGTCATCACCTTTACATATATATATACAGGTTATGTATATATGTGTACATATTATATAGCATATAATATGTTAATATATAATATGTTAATATATTATATAATATATACATATTACATATATATGTAAAGGTGATGACATATATATGTATATATATATATTTGTCATGTTGTCCCCTTGTTAAAAAGTATTAGAAATACTACTTGTATAGTGGTTCAAAATGAATATTCTATGTATCTATCTATCTTCAATCTATCTATCTATGTATCTATCTTCTATCTATCTATGTATCTATCTTCTCTCTATCTATCTATGTATCTGTGTATCTATCTATGTATCTATCAATCAATCATTACTACTGGGCATTGATACAGGAGTTTTCTGCATGCCAGATAAGCATTGTACCACAGAATTCTACCCATAACCCCTAAATGTTATGGTAAATGCTATGCAATTTACCCAGAATGCCTGGAACAAATTGAGACAATATGCCCGTTTTCAGAAGCACCACCATCATCTTAAATTTTGTTTTTGTGGCCATACCCCATTGGTTGATCAATTCATTTTGGTTTCAAAGTTAGGCGGATCTTTTTGTGTGTTTTTATTATAAGTTAACAAAGTTTATTATATTTTTTATTATTGATCTCCCAAGTTATGCCTTCATTTCAGCAAGTTATAAACAATAGTAAAAAACATATGTATATGCACACACACACACACACACACACAAAATCTATGAGACTGACAGGTTTCCCATTATTTTACTATGTCTAATAAGAACATTGTAAACTACCATTAAATCAATCCATCATTCTGTGAAAGAAATGACTAAATAATGGCTAAATAACTTATTTCTATTTTTGCATTTTTCTCTGCTTGAATCTAGCAACAACTACTTAGAAATGATCAGTGTAAGTAGTACCTTGGAAATCTGCCCCCAAGCTACATACAACTTTCATATTGACCCTATTTCCTTCTGTTAGTGATATTCCATAATGTGAAATAATCATAGACCAAGGATTGCCAAGATCTGAAACCTATAGGAGCAGGGGGTCATAGAAAGTTTAGTTTAATCCTGAATTACTGAAATAATAAAGGCTATCTCTTAAATTCCTCCTAATAACCCTAGGTCTGAAACCCAGTTGGGATTAGGTTTCAGAAATTGTGAGATTGAATGGAGGACAAGAAATTGCAGCAAGAAGAGAAAAAAAAAGAAGACAAAAATTAAGGCCATTATCAAAAAACTTAACAGCTTAAAATGAAAACAGGGAAAAAGTCCCTGATATCTGTTTGTCAGTAGTTCAGTCTCCTTTGCATTTCCACTTATATATGGGTATGACTCTGCTTAGGAACCTTTAAAAGAGAAAGCTGTGGTTTACATCCCTCTTTGGGTTTCAAAGGAGATTAGTAACATCTCTAATTCAACAACTTAATATTTTATGGTACGAAATTATGAATATCTCTTCCATAGTTGATGTGTATTAGTTGAAATTCGACATTTAGCTAAGACATTGCTGGTTGGGGAACAGTAAACAGTCTAGAGAGCTGTGCTTTCAGTGCTTCACTGTTTCTTACTAGATTACTTATCAACAGAATGAAGAGCACCACACACCATTAGAGCTGGGAGAGACCCTGGAGAACACTCAGTGCAGTGGCCTCTTTTTATGAATGCTAAGGAGGTGTGGGACTACGGGGAAATGAAAAGATTCAGCTTAGTTAAGAATACATAGTGATCTTATTTTAAAACCTCCATTTTCTAGTTCCAAAAATTACATTGCATCCTTATGCAAGTTTAAATTGTATCTTCTTGGAAGAGGGAATGATAATAATTTTAAAATAAAAATGCTGATCAAATATTTGACAACTAGCTGGATAGATGTTAATTACTTTTATTCAAAGCACAAATATTGATTTTATTTATCAAATAGGATCTAATTTATATTGTGTGACTAATGAGGTTTGACTTACTCATTTTATTATCGTTACTTGAATACCAGATACTGTAGTGCATACCAGTGTTAAAGAGCTGAGTTTATCTTTTAAAAATGAGGCAGAGTATAAATAAAAATAAAATGTAAACTAAAAGAGTAAAAAGACTAATGGAAACATAAATGTGAGGATTCATAGTCTATGTTTTATTTTGAGGTTCAGAGAAGCCAAAAAGGTGATGCAAAGTATGAGGTAATTGGGGTGAGCAAAATAATAAGAATCTTCCTGTTGATGAGAGGAGAGATTCTAGGATAAGGCTTAGTGTTCAAGAAAGTCAGGTGTTATTTACAGTGGTGACACTAATGCTAAACACGAGAATAGCTGCTATTTCTTGAGCTCAGATCTTCTATATTCATTATACCTTTATTTTTATGGTAATCCTGTATTATAGTCACTGTATTATTCACATTTTATAGGTGAACAAATAGATTCTGGGAGATTAACTTGCTCAGAGACACAATAGTTGTCAAATGATGAAGCTCAGATTCAAGCACAATACACAGCATTAACAGGCTCCACAAAATTATACTTCACTCATTGTATTATAGAAATAGTTTTATGTAATTTAGATAACAAAAACAATAATTTGGACTTAAATTACACACAACACGTTCAAGTTGCCACAGAATAATGAATTTTGACCCAATCTAACCGTTTACTAAATGACCTCCTAAGGGAAGATATTTACACTTCCTGAACTTCATTGTGTTTGTATGCAAATGAGGAGTGACTGTAAATGGCACTTTAACCATAGAGGACTGAAAAGTGGTAGACGTATGATACATTGGGGGATCCCTCCCAGTGACGTGCTTCTTTCTCAAATAATATAAAAACTTGACACATAGTCTACAGCCTACTTTCCTGGATAGTATGATTTCTTAAATCATTTATCATTTTAAATTTTATTTTTAACTGATCCATAAAAACAAAAATTTGCCTACTTATGAGGCAAAATGATAAGGTGCTATATGATGATTTGATGCTGTATGTTGTGAAATACATGTGCAATATACAAATCTCAGTAGCATATGTTTTGTCCCACGTGTTTATCTTTTCATTGTAGTGAAAATGTCCAAAATATTTTCTTGTAGTTTTTGAAATCTATACTATGTTATCATTATCTGCACTTGTGCAATAACACAATAGAACTTCTTATTTGTATTTAAATGTACAGTGGATCTTCAAGTTATGACATAACAAACTTGAGTTACTATTGAAACTTTAGTTTTAACTTACAGTCAAAGTCTTGAGTTATGACCTGAATGCCAACCACGTGTGCTGTGGTAAACAAAGTGTATATAAACACATGTAAACATTAGTCTGAGCCCAGATGCACGTTTGTGGATGTGATTTTGGTCAACGTTTTATATAGATGCTATTATTGATGTTCTCAAAATGGCCCCCACAAGGCTAGAAAAGAAGGTAAGGAAGAAAGAGAATGTAAAGTAAACAATCACAATTAAAAGGAAGAAAATTGGGGAGAATTGTGAGATTGGTATTTGTATGACAAATCTCATTAGTATGTTGAACATGGCAAAATCCACTATCTTAACAATCTTACAGAGAAAAGATTTGTATAAGGCCGATAGTGTGGCTAAAGGTATTACTCACGTTAGTAAGTCATGATCAACAGTGTTAGATAGGGTAGAAACGTTATTAGTGTAAATAAAAGACACCAATGACACGTGATATCCTATCTGAGTCTATAATTTGTGAAAAAGCTAGGGTTATAAATGCAGATCTCATAAAGGATAATCTATTAAGGAGTGATAATGGTGAAACAATTCATGCCAATAAGGGGTAGTCTCACAGTTTAAAAGTGAAAACTGAGGTATTTACACCTCTGTGTCTTATTTATTTCATTCATGAATATATCCTCAAGGTACATCCATTTGAGTATAAATAAGTCAAATATGCCTTTCTTTACATCTGAGTAATACTGAATTTTATTAAAAACAAAACAAAACAAAAAAACCCTGCATCTTTATCCAATCTCCAATTGATGGAATTTGGGCTGTTTCCAAGACGTAGCTATTATGAACTGAGCTGCTATAAACATAGGTGCACATCTGTTGCTCTGGTGTGATTTTTTTGATTCTAGCAGGGAAATAGTAGGATCAAATGAGACCTCTAAACCTAGCTTTTTGAGGAATCTCCGTACTGATCTCCATCATGGCTGTATCAGTCTACAGTCCCACCAATAGTGGAGAAGGGTTCCTTTCTCCCCACAGTCCCTCCATCATTTGTTGTTGGCTGATTTCAAGATAACAGCCATTCTTCGTGGAGTGAGATAAAATCTCAGTGTTGTTTTAATGTGCATATCTCAAATGACCAGTGATGTTGGACATTTTTTCATGTATTTCTTTGCCTCCATTACTTCACCTGATAAGTATCTGTTCATTTTAGAGGTCCATGATTGAATTGGGTCTTTAAATTTGGAGGAACTGATATTTTAAAGTTTTTAAAATATATTTTAGATAGTAGTCCTTTGTCTGAGGAATAGCTGGTAATATTATTTTTCCCAACTTATAGATTGTTTTTTTTGCCCTGTTGGTGGTTTTTCTTGTTGTGCAGAATCTTTTTAATGAGATGAAATCTCAATTATTTATTTTTTTCCTGTGAGTTCCTGTGCTGCTGAGGTTTTGTTTATAAAATCTTTACTTATGCCAGTGTCTCCAAGAGTTCTATCTAACCTGTCTTCCAGCAGATTTAGCATTTCTGTTTTAATATTTAGATCTCTAAGCCACTTTGATTTTAATTTGGTGAATTGTGAAAGACATGGATCTAGCTTTAATATTTGACAGTTGAAATCCAGTTTTTCCATCACCATTTATTAAAGAAACTATCTTTCCTCCTTTGAGGGTCCTTGCCTCCTTTGTTAAAGGTGAGGAGGCTTAGTATGTCTGTAAGTGTTTCTAGATCTTCTTGTCTGTTTCATTGGTAGGTTTCATGGGGCTTTTACTTTTCCAGTACCATGCTGATTTTATCACACTGGGTTTGTAGTATAGTTTCTGGTTGGGAATTGTGATATCGCCTGCCATGTTCTTGTTGTCTACAATTGCTTTTGCTATGCTAGATCTCTTCTCGTTCTGAATGAATTTTTGGATTATTTTCTCTAGCCCTGTGAAATATGCTTCTGGGATTTCAATTGGTATTGCACTGAATCAATATAGTAGTTTTGAAATTATGACCACTTTGACAATATTGGTTCTTCCAAATCAGGAGCAAAGAATGTCTCTCCACTTTCTGATAACCTCTTCCATATCCTTTTTCAGAGTGCTGTAGTTTTCAGAGAAGAGGTCTTTCACCTCTTTTTTTTCTTGATATTTCATTTTTTTGGGGGGATACTATTGTGAAATGAATAATTTCCTCTATTGGTCTCTCAGTGAGCCTATTATTTGTGTATAGGAAGGCTATTGACTGTAGAATGTTGACCTTTTAACCAGCTACTGAACTGTATCTGGTGATTAAATCAAGTAGTTTTTTGGCTGAGTTTTTGGGATCTTCAGTAATAGTATCATGGCATCAACAAATAGTGACAGCTTAACTTCTTCCTTTTCTATCTTTATTCATATTATTTCTTTTTATTATCTAATTGCTGTGGCTCATATTTCCAGAACGATGTGGAACAGGAGTGGTGGTAGTGGACATTTTTGTCTTGTTTCTGATTTTAGAATGCCAAGTTTCAGGTTTTGATCGTTTAGCATGATGCTGGCTGTGTTTTGTTCATAAAGGGCTTTTATCAGATTGGGATAAAGACCATTTATTCTAATTTTCTGTTTTGTCTTACTCCTGAATGGATGCTGGATTTTGTTGAACACTTCTTCCACATTATTGAGATGATCATGTTTTTGTCATTGACTCTGTTAATATAATGTATTACATTTATTGATTTACATATGTTGAATCCTCTTTGCTTTCTTTGAAATGAATCCAACTTGGTCAGGAAGTATGATCTTCTTGATGATCCTCTGTATTTTGCCAGTATTTTATTGAGAAGCTTTACATCTGTATTCAATAGAAAGATTGGCCTATATTTCCTTTTCTTTCTGTCTTTTTTTTTGGGGGGGGTTTCTGATTTTGGAATCAAGGTAATAGTTGCTTCTAGGAATTATTATAAATTACTAAAGGCATTATGGACAACAGTATAGAGCTTCTGTATACAAATTAAAAATAATTACATTTATAAAGTTGATGGAATCCCAGCATAGGAAACAAATGGAATCCATTAAACAGATTCAAACAGAAATCCTAGAGTTTAAAAACTCTATTGAAAGTTTACATAGTAGAACTAGTGAATCCAAAAACAGAATTTCAGACATAGAAGACAATATTTCAGCTAGTGCCCAGGAAAGGAAAGATTTCTTAAAGATAGTAAGAGACTATGAGAAATCAATCCAGCAACTCTAGATGATGCAAAGAAGAATAATTTAAAACTGATCAGAATCAGCAAAGAAACGAGAGAGTACAAATGCCATTAAAAAAACCAAAAAACCAAAAAACTGCTCACAGATGTAATACCAGAAAACTTCCCAAGCAAAAGAAAATAATTTGACATACAGAAAAGTGAAACACACAGGACTCCAACTAACCATGATAAAAAAATATCCACACCTAAGCGTATAATAGTCACAATACTAGAATATCAACAGAAGAATGAAATATTGAAAGCAGTTAGAGAGACCAGATCACATACAAAGGAAAACCCATCAGAATTATAGCAGACTTTTCAACACAAACCCTCAGATCAAGAAGAGGCTGGAATAAAGTATTTCAAACTGTAAAACAATAACCAAACTAGATTGATGTATGTTGCAAAACTATCCTTCAAATGATGTGTAAATAAGGTATTTCCAGGACAAGGGCTGGGGAGTTAGCTCAGCACCTGTTCTGGCACCTGTCTTGCAAGAGCAAGGACCCAGGTTCAATTCCCCAGTCACCACAGACAATACTGGGCATGGAGACTCACATCCAGCAGCAACCAGTACCATATACCACAGTGCCAGGCGTGGTGGCTCACGCCTGTAATCCCAGCACTCGGGAGGCAGAGGCGGGAGGATTGCTGTGATGTGAGTTTGATGCTTAGCTCAGGGCCAGCTTGAACTACAAAGCGAGACCCTGTCTCAAAAAACCTAAAAAAAAAAAAAAAAAAAAAAAAGATATTTCCAGGACAAAGAACATTTGAGAAGCTTCATGAATATTAAATCTGCATTATAAAACATTCTAAAGAATACACTCCTAGTAAAAGAGAGTGATCTGACCACTTCACGAGACCTAACAGAGTGAAGCCACAAGGCAAGATAAACAACTAAATCACAGGGGGAAGATAATAATAAAAGAACCAACTACAGAAAAATGTCATTGCAAGTAAAAGTCAATGCATATCAGTTATAATTATCAATGTTAATGTCCTCACTTCACCAATTAAAAGAAACAGACTGGCAGAATGGATCATGTATATCTTTGTATTCTGGTGTGCCATTTGGATGCCTTCTTTAGAAGAATTTTAAGCTGTGGATGTAGCTCAGTGATGCCATGCCTGTTTGGTGAGCACAAGGTTCTGAGTTCAATTTAGGGAACAAAGAAAGAAAGAAAGAAAAGAAAAAGAAAGATGTCTATTAAATTTACTGTCCAACATTTAATCATGTTAGTGTTGTTTTGGTTGTTCTTGCTATTGAGTTCCTTTTATATTTCGAACATTAACTTCTTACCAAAAGCATAATTTACAATTTTAATCCATTTTATAAATTGTCTTTTTACTCTGTCATTTGTTTTACTATAGTGGCATTTTAGTTTAAAGTATCAACTTTCCTTTTTTTTCTTTCTTTTCTTTTCTTTCTTTTTTTTTTAACTTTGGATTGGAAATCTTCTATAAAATTTTTCTGCATTCCAATGTCTTGAAGTGTTTCTTATGTTTCTTTCTTTTTTTTTTTCCTTCTTTTTTATATGAGACAGGATCTTGCTCTGTAGTTAAGGCTTGCTCTGAGCTCACTATGTAGATCAGGTAAACCCTGAACTCAGCAAGCCTCCTGTCTCTGCCTCCCTCCCCTCACCCACTCGAGTGCTGGGATTAAAGACGTGAGCCACCACATCCACATTGTGGTGTGTGGTACTGATTGCTGGTGGGCATAAGTCACCACGCCCAGCATTGTTGTATATGGTTACCAGGGATCAAACTTAGGACTTTGCATTTGCAAGGCAGGTGCTGGGATCATTCAGCTAAATCCCTGGCCTGCTTCTCTTTTCTGATAGTAATTTCAGATTATTCTTATGTGATTACTTTTTAAAGCATTGCTTCAAAAGCAAAATTAATCTTTTATTTGTTTTTGTTTTATTTTCTTGTCAGAATTCTTGATTAGAAAGACTACTTAGCATAGCCTGTTCTGAGATGCCACTTAGAGCAATTGTATGATAAAAGAAGAGTTTCATGTTTTATACTTGTCTATTTATGTATCTTTCATGCCAGAAAATATGTGGATTAGAATCTGTTGCCTCTGTTATCTGTTAAACATAAAATACTTTCAATGCTATTTCTTTAGAGAAGAACTAAGTTTATGGACATCATATTTCATGTTTAGCAAGAAATATGTTCCTTTAAAAGACAAATATTTCATTTAAAAAGCTTATAAAGTGTCATTAACATACAAAACAAAAACAAGACACAATATAACAATAAAAATATTTTCTTGCTGTTTTAAGTTTCAAATAGGGCTCCTTTGCATTTTTTCATTTGATTGTGTATTAGATAAATTTTTATTTGTTTTAACTCTTTTTCCTTAGAATTTAAGGCTTCCTAGTTTTCTGGGATAAGTTTCATCATGGTTTTCTTATTTCAAATATCTCTTTTTATTTGTACTATTTCAAGTTTATATTACACACATTTCAATGCATTTTCAATTATTGTTTATACAAGAAATTGAACAATAAAAGTAAAATAGTACTCTGTAATCCTTTTTAGAGAAGGTGGTCATTTCATAGAGTTTTAAAGTTAGAATATAAAAACAATTGGGGGAAACCCTTTCTTTTATGAGTCTGGAAAATAATTCCTAGGGACGATAGGGGATTTGTCAAAGTCTTAGCCCATTTTTTATTTCTCTATTATTCCACAAAACAAGTCTTGAGTACTACTAAGTTCAAAGCACTGTGCTCAATGATATGAGGAGTTGTACGATATATGTAAGAGATTTTTTCCCCATGATGATATTGTCTAGAGAGAAATACACATGGAGGCAAGCAGTAAATGATGATTATTAGTGAAGTAAGCTTTCCACAGGCCTTTGAATAATTTTAAGAAACTATCTTTCTGGCGTTGAACAGGTTCTCCCCTGAAAATGATTATTTTAGTTCATAGGAGTCCTTCCGGCAGTCATCATTGCCAAAAACCTGAACATCAAGCCTAGGCCATTCTCTCTCCTCCTCCCCGCCGCCCATGTCTGCCTGTCATCATCCCACATCTGCCTGTTTCCTTGCACCAGTTCTTCTGCCTTTATCCTGATTGCCACTGCATTAGTCTTCACAATTTTCATTTCTGTAGACTATTGCTGAGACCATCTAAGTCTTCTGCTTATTTTTGTTCTTAATCTCCTCAAATCAATTGTGGGGATGCCAGCCAGTATGCTAACACTGGCTGACTGTATCACTCATTAAATTAAATTGTGCGACTCCAGTTGTCTAAGGGATTCATCTCATTTCTCGGTGTGGCAAGGACCAGCAGGGTCAGGCCTCCTGTCATGCTTTTTATAGTGGTTATCAAATATTCTATAAGGACCTTTGTCTTTGGTCAGGCTATCAGTGTCCCCCAGAACAGTTTCTCCCCTCATATTTGCCTACCTGACTCCTGTGTATCCTTTAATGCTTTTTTTTTAGTTTGGATTTCATTTTGTAGTTGAAGCTGGCCCTGAACTCACAATGTAGTGCAGGCCAGCCCCAAACTCAAAGTGATCCTCCTGCCTCTGCCTCCTAAGTGCTGAGATTACAGGTGATATATGATTACAGGTGCATTGTGATATGTGGTGCCTGAGATTGAACTCGATCTTGCCAGGCAGATACTGGAACTACTGAGTTAAATCTCTGGCCCCACTTAATTGTCCCTGTCTCAGGAATCCTCTCATCAATTTATATACTACCTTGGATACTTCTATTATGCGTACTCTGTCTGTATCTGTTTCTACCAGTAGATATTTATTCTTCAAAGGCAGGTATCTAAAATGTCATTACTCCTTATGCAATGCCTAGCACATGATAGAGCATGAAGATTTATTTATTATGTGTGTTGAACTTTAAAAGAAAACAAGTATAATAGAAGAAGTCTAAGAAATGGAAGAATGTATCATAGAGGAGAATGATTGATTCATTAAAAAGGTAAGATTTTGTGTAAAATTTAGTAATTGAGTTACACCTTGGAAGACATCCATAATCAGAAGTGGGGGAAGCAAGAATTGAAAAGAGAGTTTCTTCCAAGCAGAGTTCCTGAGCTCTGATTGCATTGCATAGCATGTAAAGGACCCATTAAAGTTTCTCAGTAACTTTCATAAGTTAATAAGAGAACAGATCATGTGGAGACTTAAAAACCACAATCTCAGGTTTGGTCTTCACTGTGTCATTAGAGAGACAGAGTGGACTGCCTTAGAGGAGAAGAAGATACATAATCGAGTTTCTCTTCTAGAAAGTACCTCAAGACCTACAGGTCTTGTTTTTTAGTTTCTTCCCTTTCAATTTTATTCTAATCTCATTGAAAGGTAACTTGCATAAAAGAACACATGCATGTTTTAGAACGAGCAATAGATCTTCCTGTAATGATGGACATGCTCTGTATCCATGGCATACGATACAGTAGCCCTTGACCTGTGGCCACTGAACACTTTATAAATTGAGAAACTGAACTTTTAATGTTAATTTTAATTGACTTACATGTGATTTTAAATAGCTACACTTGACAAGTGTCTACATATTAGACATGTAACTTTAGAAAGCTGTCCTAGGTAGGAGGATCTCAAGAAGAAACAGATGGAACTCAGATTAGGGTATTCAAGGAGATTGTATTTCTGAAGAGCCTTTTTCCAAATGTGTGGCCACATCTAAGGAAACCATGAGAGACTGCAATTAACTTTGCTTAGTGACATGGGTGGAAAGATTCCTGGTCAAGGCTGTAGAAGTTTAAGCCTGGATAACATCAGATCAATATTTGTAATGTGCAATCATAATTTTAATAAAACTTTTCTGAATAAAGACCACACTGAGAGCTAATTTTTAAAGAAATTCTCTCTTTCCTGCTTTTTTTTTGTCCTGATGAAGAATGTTGATTTATCTGGGCAATGTTACCCATGTCATATTTTCTCACTTTTTCTCCCCAATGTCTCCTAAAAACCAGTCCTTTTTCATTACCTACGTTTTGCTGACTTGATGACAGCCCTCTCCCTGTAAGGAGCATCCTCTCCTCTGAGCACTTGGGATATAAGCAAGATCTGACTGTTATCTGTGGTTGTGTTTTAATATCCTGTCCTTTCCATCTCTCATCTGAGAACACAGAATTCTCCTTCACTCCTCGCTCATTGCTTGATGATTTGTTTAGCCTTTAAAAATGAAGGAACGAGGTTCTTTTACACAGGATGGGGCTATTTCTCCTTGCTTTATTTATTTTTATGTCATACAAAGGGAATAAAGAGGCATAAAATGGCTCGTGTGAAGCCAAATAAATCTGGGGAGATAGGGCAAGGACCCAGCAAAAAGCTTGAGATGAAAGCGAAGAAAAGTGTTGGTTGTTGAGGATGCAGCACAGAGGGATGTGAAAGAAAGAGGGGCGAGCTTTACACTTCTGGTAGTGACAGGGACTGTTTATTATGACCTAAATATCAAAATGTCTTTGACCCAAGGGGACATTTTAAACTCAGGTTAAGCTCTGGGTACAAATTAGAAAATCATCTTTACAGATTTTATTAAAGCTCTTGATGCTGTCACCTCCTGTCATCCTTTATTAAATTGTGTATGCTCTACTGCTGGGTCTGAGAAAGCTGACATCTTTTAGTAGTTTCAATGAATCACACTACCGAAGCTAGTGAGTTTTTACAGCCAACACAACAGGGTTTTTTTTTTTTTTTTTTTTTTTTTTTTTTTTTTTTTTTTTTTTTTTTTTTTTTTGTGTGTGTGTGTGTGTGTGTGTGTGTGTGCGCAGAGAAGCAGTTTCTTTGTTCTATTCCTGCCCCCATTTTCTTGGATGATCTCTGCTTTCCTGAAGTGGAAAGAAATTTTACTAAGAGCCCCTAAAGCATTAATCTAGAGAATAAGGGTGAGGTTTCTGAGGAAAAACTAGAAACTGTCCCCTAGCCTGTTGTTTTTATACCAGTCCCTCATGTAACCATAATGAATGCTTCCTAATTCCCCACTGCTAGTGTGGAGAATGCTAGCAGAAGCTGTAAGCAGTAGGTGCAGCATATATCTGGGTGCAAGACCAGTATTGCTCTAATATCAGAATTTAATTTGTGCTCAGACAAATGTCCTAAGCCCAGTATCTTATATCTCTGTTTCCCTTTTCTCCCCTGTTTCTTCACTAGACAATGTGTACACATAGCTTCCTTCTTTCATCATCAAATGTGGTGGACTCAGTGGTCTTCTACTGTATCTTCCAACAGGTGACAGTGGAAATGTGTGGAACCAGTTTTTGGTGATGATAGTGGCTAGGAGTTGGTATTTGAATTTAGTAAACCTGGGTTCACAGTTGCTAGACATACACTGTATAGGATGTTCTCAAAGCATAACCTATTTTTCACACTTTAAATATTAACCACGCTCACACAGAAAATCTAGAACTGACATTGAGGTGAATATCAGCAACTTCAGCTAATGGAATATTTCAGCTGTGTCCTAAGGACTAAATGATAACATTTTCTCCGAAGTCTAGAAGGAAAACTTCCTGGAATGTAACAGTTTTCTAATTAAACTATTTTTGTTTTGAATGAAGTGATTCACTTATAAATTAGTTAACTCCATTCAGTATGTGCTCTTTATGCTACTACTGGTAATATAAAAAATGTATAGATATACTTGTCCATGTCAGCATTGGAAAAGCACTGCAAAGGTGATAGGCATGCACAGAAATCAAGTGAGTAATATGGAAAATGTTACTGGCACAAAGAAAAAGGAGCACTTACTTTTGAGTAAAGTTCTTGGGGGAATACTTCAGGGAAACCATCAAGGAATAGAAAAGGTTTGAAGAGGTGTTGAAAGATGCTCTCTGAAGTCAAAGGTGCATTTCCTGGAAGAACTGAGGGCAAGAGGTGGAAAAATAAGGAGCAGTGGAAGGGCTGGAGAAGAGGAGGCAGGAGATAAGACTGCATGGGGAGATTAAACAGAAAGATGGGTGGTCTTGAATTTCTTGATGGAGTTTTTGTTTTGAAAGTGTGGGTCTGTGTGTGACTTTAGTGATGAGGACCATGCTGGACATGCTACATACAGGTGGAAACTGGCTTCAGTTTCCTTGTCGTGCATTAATGCTGTAAGCTCCCTTCAGTTAGCAGCTCAGGCAAGTTAAACTCCTCATTTTAATTTCAAGGTCTCTCCTTATGAGTCTTTTTTCAGTTTCTTATTTTAAAAGCAGCAATTTTCCTGGAGGTGAATCACATAATAATTTTTTTCCAATTTCATTTATATGAGATATCTTTGAAAAAGAATGATTAGATTCAATCTAATTGTCTCCCCCAAAAATAATATGTAGAAAATATCAACCAATGTGACTCTTTATGTACCTAATAGACTATAGATTTAGGTTAAGGATATAACAGAGAGAACTGTTTTGCTCAAAGAATGAAAAGGTGTTGCACAAATTATTGATAAAGAGCCCCAAACAACATCCAGCTCTTACTTAAAACAATTTGTTCTTGGAATACTGTCAGCTAAAATTGTGGTCAACTTTTGCAAATTGTATGAATTTGCACTGCATATTTTATTTAGTGTTTAGCAAAACTTCAATATGGCTCTGCATAACTTACACAATGCACCATGAAAATGACTTCAGAAACTCCCACAGAAGTTGACAAATTGGGCGTCTAATGCTTTTAAGCTAATTGCATGCTTAGCAGTTTAAGAGTTGACTTGTTAAGAATGAAGATAGGAGTTTCGTGGAGATAATGCTTTGCCTACTGCCACATTGAATACAAGCAAGCTCTGTATCAGAAATATTACAGAAGCTTAAAGAAGAAAGTAATGTGAGCTTTAATCACCATTCTACTTAGTCTTAAGTGAGTGTTCATGAATCATATGCACTATCATAGCAGTTTTGAAAACTATTCTTGAATTTTCAAGCTGTTATTTTCAGGAAATTTAGGAAGCAAATTGCTAAGTGATAAAGTGTAATTTGTTACTACTGCTTATGCCATTTCCCCCCCTTCATTGCAGGCTGGAAAAAAGGAAAGGAGTAATACCCTGAATATTGCTATAGACAACATGTGCAAGAAGACGCGAGACCTTCGCAGACAGGTGAGAGGACAAAAAGACATGGAGATGGAAAGAAACAAACAAACAGATCAACTTTTTGAATTCCAAGACATTTGTTTCTTGTTCCCTATCCTTTCCAAACTAATTTAGAATGGGAGAGAACATTTATATACCTTTAACTTACTTTGTGGAAAATGAAACATAGAAAACATATGTGCCTTAATGTCATGCATAATTTCAGGTAGATCCCGGCTTTATCCCCATCAGTTATGAGATCTTGGACATTGATTTAATCTCTCTGAGTTTCTCTGAATCTATGAAATGGAATTCATAATACACAATAGAGCTTTGAAGGTTAAGTAAAATGCATTTTAGGGAGTGTTGTAAATTGATTCTTATTATATTAGATATTGAGTTTATCATCCAAATACGTATGGAAAACAGATAGCAATTCAAACATTCTAATTCTCCTTTTTAATTGTTTATCTGGATGTTTCAAAATTGAATTTCTGCTGAAGTAAATGCTGCTTTTTAATGTTGGATCATGGAGGACATGTAATTTTAAAATTTTTCACTAAGCAATTTAGAAGTCTAATTTATGCTATTAGTTATTTTTTTTTGAGAAATGTAAAAATTTAGCTACTTTCAAAAACCTTTGCTTTCTGTTTCCTTTTCACTGTTTAATAACCAGACCTCTTTCTCACACACAACCTAAACACGGTTACCATTAACGCATAAAAGAAGGGCAAAAAGCTTTCCACAAAAAGCTTTTAACACGGTATATTATTGTAGCTCAATAGGAAGATTTAGTAAAATGGCTGAGTGATGTTTTAATTCGGAAGTGGGCTTGAAAATGGAATGTCAGGACGCATAGACATATCCCATCGCAGTGTAAGAACACAGTCAGGCTGTGAAAAATCCCAGTTTCTCAACTTTTTGGCCTTAATGTGAGTGGAATGTAAGAGTTGAAAGGAACTTAATGGCACAATTCCTTTTATTATGCACATGAATAATCAGGCAGAATGCGAGGTCTCTTGTTTAAGAGGAAGACAAAGGTGGATTCTTTGAGTCTGAACCTAAACTGGGACTTAGATACACTAACCCCCCGAGTTCTTCACCCTTTTTGCGGCATGATTTGTGTTCTTTTTCTTCAGGATTTCAATCCCATCTGTTCCTCCTAGGACTTGGAAGAATCATCCTTATGAACTATTCACAATTATGTCTCTTATTATTATGTCTTTCATCTATATTACCTGCAACAAAGTCATACATAAATAGCTAATCTACATTCATCCCTTCAAAACTTCTGGAGTCATTATTTTTCTAAAAAATTCAAGAAAAGGCAGTTACATGTGTGTTGAATAAGTAGATTTAGCAAATAAAAGTACAATATGCCCAGTCAGATTTGAATTTCAGATTAGTAACAAACATGTTTTAATATAATTATGTTCCAAATATTGCATGGGGTATACTTACATTAAAAATATAGGAACTTTATCTGAAATTAAAATGTAACCAGGTGTCCTGTAATCATGTCATGTGTCCTGTAATCATACTTGTTTTTCCACTTTGCTGCCATCAGTGGGATATAGAAATAGCACGGAAGATTAGGCATGCTTTTCATGGGGTTATTTTCAGTTAGTAGAGTGTGGCTGAGATTTGAAGCTGTGAAAGTTCTATGTGGCACCTATGGGAGGCCCATAGTTCCTTTGCTTCAGTTTTCCATTCATGTCTTATAAAATGTCATAAACAACAGCAACAATGACTTCATCTTATGCTTTCAGGCTGTGGCTAGGGGTCAATAGGGCTTTATCTGTACCATTTTCATTGTGATTCCCCATGGATTAGGATTATAGGAAGGTAAGATGAAGTTAATGTACAGTCAGAGAAGGACTAGGCTCAACAAAGATAAGTAAAAATGTAAAGATACCACAACTGTTGCTAGAGGAGCATCTGAAGAAGGAAAGGCCTTGGAGTCACAGCGGGCAGCCTTAGACATGAAATTATACTCTAGTTGATATCCATTTATTAAGTCCAGATATGAGGAGGACATTATTGGGTGACTAGGAGATGTGCACACATCTTTCCCCCAAATTGTTCCTATTTTAGGAGACATAGGTAAGCTGAGGTTAATAATGCTATTCATGTGACTGCTGCCTGCTACTGCCTGCTTCCTTACTGGATCAACACTAGCTGAACTTATAACTCTACACATGAATTATTGAACTATGTTGTACTGACATTGCGGCTTTGCTGTATAAATTACTCCTGCCTAAGAGCCTTGGTGGCAAACCAATCAGGACCCCTCCTCTCTCTCAGGAGTGATTCCTCTTCTCTAATAAAGCTTTCCTACTCTTAACCTCTTTTGTCCTTTGGAAATCGTTCTTCAATCTCGGGGGACATGGACTCAGCATATGTGCCATTGAGCAGGTAGAGAGTGATACTGCTCTTATATTAGTAGTAGTCAAATGGTGACCAAGGCTGGACTCAGAGGAAGTATTGAGACCTTGGTGCTTCTTACTGTGCCCTCTCTTTGTAATGCCAAATCTTCAAAATTCCCTCCATTTGTCTTTTCCTAGTAAGGAAGCCTGCATTTTTGATGTGATTTTTTTAGGATGCCAAGAAATGAGACCCAGGAGCTGACATACTTTCTTTTTTATATTTTTAAATGCGATTCTTTATTGGTAAATTATATATACACATTGTGATTGCCCTCAACATTGAGAATTTGTACCAGTATATGACATGACTTAATTCTCATTTTCCCATTCTCCTACCCACTCTAAAACTCCCCATCTCCTATATGCATAAGGTTTGTTTCCTTTTTGTATTACCATCACATTATTTTTCAAGTTACTTACTCCTACACCCCATTTCATTTTGAATATTTTCTATTTTACAATATCTATTATACATTCCAGAACTCTTTTATATCTTCATTTTCTCATATCAGAGAAGAGAAACAATACTGACACATCTGTGACCTATGTATTTCACTTATGAGTATGTCCTCAAGGTATGTCCATTTGAATATAAATGACTCAAACTTATCATTTTTATGGCAGAGTAATACTCCATTTTATAGAAAAACCACATCTCCTTCATCCAGTCTTCAGTTGATGGGCATTTTGGTTGATTCCAAGATTGAACAATCACAAACTGAGTTTCTATAAACATGGGTGCACATATGTCACTGTGGTATGATTCTTTTAATTCTTTTGTGTATACACCTAGCAGAGGAACAGCATGGTCTAATGAGACCTCTCATCCTAGTTTATTTTTATTGAACTATTTATTGGTACATTAAATATACACATCATCATTGCACTCCACAATGGGGATTTGTACCAGTATAAGACACAACTTTATTCTCATTTTTTCCCATTGCCCTACCCATCCTACCACCCCCACCTGCTATATACATAAAATTTGTTTCCTTTCTTTTTTGTTATAATCTCATTATTTTTCCCCCTTCACCCTATTCCACTTTGTTTGTAGTTTTTTGAGGAATACCACATTGATTTCTACAGAGGTTGCACGAGTCTACCTTCCCACCAATAGTGGGAAATTATTTGCAGCCTTGCCAAATTTTGTTGCTGAAATAGCTATTTTTTGTGGAATGAGATGAAATCTTAGTGTTGTTTTCATCTGCATCTCTCAAATGACTAGTGACATTGAGCATTTCTTCATATGCTTCTTAGCTGCTTTTACTTCTTCCTCTGAAACGTGTCTGATAATTTTAGATGTCCAGTTTTTAACTGGGACTTTAGATTGGGGGGTTTGAATTTTAAGCACTTTATCTATTCTAGATAGTAGCCCTTTATCTGAGAAACAGCTGGCAAAGATTCCCATATTGTCGGTTGCCTTTTCACTCTGTTTGTGGTTTCCTTTGTTGTGTAGAAGCATTTTAATAAGATGAGATCCCATTTGTTGATTTCTTCTGCCAGTTCTTGCTGATACATTTTCTTATGCCTGACTTTGGCATTAAAAGTGTCTATTGGAGCCAGGATGTAACTCAGTGGTGCTATACCTGAATGGCAAGGGCAAGGTCTTGAGTTTAATCCCAAGTAGCAAAGAAAAAAAAAAGTTTGCGGGGCCGGGGATTTAGCTCAGTGGTTCCGGCGCCTGTCTTGCAAGCGCAAGGACCCAGGTTCGATCCCCGGTAACCACATACCTATACTGGGTGTGGAGACTCACGCCCAGCAGCAACCAGTACCACATACCACAGTGCTGGGCGTGGTGGCTCACGCCTGTAATCCCAGTGCTCGGGAGGCAGAGGCAGGAGGATTGCTGTGATGAGTTGGAGGCTGAGCTCAGGGCCAGCCTGAACTACAAAGCGAGACCCTGTCTCAAAAAACCTAAAAAAAAAAAAAAAAAAAAAAAAAAAAAAAAAAAAAAAAAAAAAAAAAAAAAAAAAAAAAAAAAAAAAAAAAAAAAAAAAAAGTTTGCTTACTGTTCATGAAACCTCCATCATCTACTTCTCAGTGTGCTTGCTTCAATATATCTATGGAGCATCCATCATAGGCTGAGCTTGGCACCTTCTGCACTTTCCTTACTTCTTAAGTCTTGTTTGCCTCCAAACTAGAGATTATCCTAGTCATTAGCACTGTCCTGTATCAGCAAAAGCAGGCAGAAGTTCTGTTTCTTGAAGAAGTGGTATGTGTGTGTTCAAAAGGGTGAAGTTATTAGGATCCATCTTTGGAGACATCATTGTTCTTCAGTGTTGGGAGTTTAGTTGCTATGATTATTCTCCATTATCATTTTCCTCTGACTTTCAATTTCCTGTTCAATCTTCATGTTTTACTTTTGGAACTAAAACAAAGTAGTAAAACACCAACATGAACTATCTCTGACTTTTTCTTATTCT
This sequence comes from Petromus typicus, assembly GCA_004026965.1. Classification (NCBI taxonomy): domain Eukaryota; kingdom Metazoa; phylum Chordata; class Mammalia; order Rodentia; family Petromuridae; genus Petromus; species Petromus typicus. The sequence continues at coordinate 221,058 of PVIR01000080.1, read as the reverse complement.
TGCAAAGTCTAATAGTTTAAGCATCTTATGTATACTCTTTCTCACTAAAGGGAAAAATCCTAGCTTTAAAGTGTTGCTGGACAGTGTTTATCTCTTGCTGTAGTACTGGATTTATTGCTTGTTCTTAGTAAAAAAATAATCGGAGTCTATCTTCTTTCTCATCCATCCATACCTCCTTTCTTGCACATGGCTTCTTCATTAGTAACACAGAAATATTTTAATGTTTGTTCAAAAGTTGATTAGATTTCTGTTGTAAGGAATGACAGAGAATGCTGAGAAATATATAACGAAAAACAAACTATTCATTTTGGAGCATTGAGATAGATTTTGTAAGAAGTGACATAGTAATTATTTTTTTTTCAACTTTCTCACCCCGAATTTCTTGCCCATTTTATTAGAGAACAAAGATACAAGTCCTTGGCATGGTTTTCTAGGTTCTCTAAGACCTCACCCAAGCACACTGCCTATATTTAACGTTCTTTCCCCTACAGCTTTTTAAATCATTTCCTTCTCTTGAATGTGCCAACATATTCATCCATTCTCTGAGAAAAGTGTCTATTTACTGTTCATCAAAATTCCATCACCTGCTTCCAAACATGCTCACTCCAACATGTTTCTGGAACTTCCACCGTATGTTCAGCTTGATACTCACTGCATGCTTCTTACTTCTACCTCCTAATCCCTAGTCACTAAGTTCAAGACTAGTAGAAATGCTTTTTTCATAATCCTCCTTCTACTTTCACCAGCTGCTCTCTACTATTTTCTTTCTAGAGCACTTTCGGTATATACACTTCTATTTAAAAATGTTCCTTATTTTCCTTGTATTTCATTCCTTTTTAAGTCTTATGGGTTCTTTTACCTTTCGCCTCCTCTCCCATCCTCTATTTGAAAGCTTTATGTTTTTTGAAACTTTCAATAAAAGGGGGTTTTTAAACTGGGACCACTTTATTAAGATTTAAAGCAATCAATTAAATTCTATTTCTGCTGTCCTTTGAAGAGCAAATCATATATTTTATTTCACTAAAAGCAAATTAAAATTTTTATTTGTGTATATTAAGAAAATGCCAGTGCCACAGTAAGTCAAACAGAGCAAAATTCTTATAAAAACAAAATAGAACTTGATTGAACTTTTACTTTAGTTTCTGTGTTGATGAATTCCTATGCCCATCTTTTTTTTTCCATGTTGGTAATACAACACTAAGAAAGAAGTCTGGGCTCTTGAAACTCCTACTTGTCTTTGTCATCACCTTCCTTCTCCTTTTCCTCCTCCTCCAGTTATATTGCTTCCCCAAGTACCATTCCATTCAACTGGCACATTAGATGTGCATTTAACTGCAAGGTGATTTAGTTTTTATTGGTCAGTTGAGCTTTGCAAATCAGATTTTACTATTTCACTTAAAATTAAAATCCCATTGATTTACCCAAATAATAGTGTTTCTAGTTCCTTGAGGATTATTTTTTTTCTGAAACATTCTTTCTGTTTTCTGTTTTCTTCTGCTCAATTTTATTCTTTCTATTCTCTTGTTAGGTAATTGTGATGGGCCTTTCTCCTAGTTTTCACATAGGGCTTTCACTTTTGGCTTTCCATTGTAGAGAAATGTATTATTTTGTTGAGGTCCCAAACCACTTATATCAATGGGAAATAGAAAAATTGATGTTTCAAAACCTTTTATTAAACTGTAGAGAGAAAAGATGAAAAGCCCCTCAGTTTGGTTTTGTTCTGATATCTTTCATGCCTGGCTACAAATAGATATTTATTGAAAATACATACCTTCAGCTCCTACTGTTCTCCCAATAACTTAAGAGTTTAGCAACATGGTTCTATTTCTACATTGGCATATTAGATTCTTCTTTAATTTTTTTTATATTTCTAAGTAAAAGGAATGCAATATGTCATTGGCCAAGAAAATAAAATAGAAATAAAAATATAAATTATACATGAGTGTTATAGATGAATATGCAGTGAAATGAAGTCTTAGATTAATATTTTAGGACATATAAAGAATAGGGTCTAGCCTGACACTAGTGCTTCTGTATCTTGTCTCTATCTGCATATCTAAATTCTCTGTTATTATAATTTCTACTTCGCCATTATCATAGTATTGGGCATAGCAGAATCTCAGTGTTTTTCTATGTAGAAGTGTCATAATATGATCAGCAAAGTTCAGTGTAAGATGTCTATTACCTGATGAATAATCGAACCTTAGCATGAGACAAAACAAATCTTCTAGATTGGATTTCCGTTGAAGTAGAAACTAGAGGAGCTTAGTGCAGATGCTTTATCTGGAATAAGAACAAGAGAATATGAAAAGTGAGATAGAAGAAAAAGAAAGGGCATGTTCTTTAGGATGCTGCTATAGGTAATGGAAATTTGTGCATTTCTTTATCCTCAAGTGAACCAATGGATGAAGGCTAGGAACTTTACTCAGTAGCCCCTGTCCCCACTGGTTACTGGTTTCTTCCAAGGTTGTGGACCGTCTAGAACTTCCAAGATGTGTTTGTGCTTAGGCTGAAATTTCACAGAAACTTGGAACAGTTCTCCAGGTGGAATAACAAAACAAGCATGGCAAGTCCTCAAAGGATGTGGGACTGTCCCCCACTGCTAAAGTCGAAGTCAGGCGCCTAAAGAGGTCTAATGAGTACATCGCATCACCATAACTATGAAACAGTAGCAAGCATCAAGTCTGATAGCAAGTAGTAAGACAACTGTGGTTTCATTGAATTAATAATGCTGTTTGTCATCTAGGTGTGTTAAAAATGTTTTCCACTAGAGAAATACCTTCCTATGTGTTCTGTGTTGTCTCTTGAAAGTTTCGTGGCTGTCCAACACATCACTGATTTCTGGTCCTTTTCTTCTTCTGTCATGGCTCAAAAGTTAACAGAAATTTATAATTTGAGACTGTAATTATTTTGTATCTCTACATTTTTATTTTGGTTACAAATCAATATGTGCTTTTTGAAAAGCTCAAAACAAGCTGGCGTTTGGGTATGTTTACAGATGTACAATTATATCTTTGTCTATTATATAAGAATAGTACATCCTTAAAGATGTGTTTCAAGGTAGCTAATATGGTCTTGCAGCTCCAGCCACAACCCAATTATTAGAAGAAGAAGTTTATATTCAATCCTCACCTTGTTTCCCATTCATTTTTCAAACAATAGCAACAGGAGCCCTGAACCTACTTTTCCACTGAAACTGCTTTTACTAAGTTCGTCAATAAACTTTTTAGTGCTCAAATCCAATTGACAAGCCATTTTTTAGAAATTTCACTTTTTTTAAAACTTAACCTTGAATCTCCCACTTTCCTTTCTTTTTCTTTTATGTAATATTTAATATTTCTCATTTTTTTTCTTAGAGGATTATAAGGGATCATGCACTCTTGCTTGACATTACCCACAGTACTTCCTTGTTTCTATAAGAAGGATCAGGAAATTTTGTTCACAAATACTTGTTGATTTGAATAAAATCAAATACTCAGAAAAGAAGATTCACCAAGTCCGTAATGTGAACATTATATTATTATTTGTATGAGAAATACATTTGGAGACTAATGATACTTATTTGAAGTTTGTCCTTTGGTTTCTCCTTTTTGTTTCTTGGCCATTATTATCTCAGCTTTTTTCATTCTATTCTTCCACTTGCATGATGGTCATACTTGAGAGTGTTTCCTAATTATTCTCGGATGTCCTCTCTCTCTGCGCTCCTTTTTCTTGGCTTGAGTTACTTCCTGTCTGCAGAATCTCAATAGCTTATCTCTAGCGCATTCTGTTCTTGTCCCTGTTTCAGATTTCAGTGACAGAGAAAAGGATAGGGGCAGAGCTGACCGATGCGAACAGTTCCTCTTCCGAGAGTTCACTCTTATTTTTCACTCACGTATCTGAAACTCGCACATGGTGTACTTCCGGCTGCAGTCCTAACTTCCAGCCTCTCGCCTGACGTCAGCGAACTCCCCACGGAGGCAGCTCCTTACTCATTCCTGCGACCTCTTCCCCTCTCCTTGCAACCTCTCGGCGCACTGGAGCCATGCACTCTATTCTAAGTGATCAGTAAATACTAATTTGCTGCCTTTAGTGATCCGCCCTTCAGCATACTAAGCAGGGTCTTTCTTTGGGGTTCTGGCGAGTCTTTGTGAAATCGTTGGAAGCCAGAAAATTCTGCAGCTCTTTGAACAAATGCTACCATCTCAGGCAGAGGTATTTTCTGCCAGTAATCTATAAACCTGTAATTATTATATAATCCTTATAATTACTGTAGGAAGATAGTGTTTTTTAAAAAATGCAGCTCTATTATGCACCTCCTTTAAAATGTATTACCAGTAATTCTCAGAAAGTATAAAATTATGTTTTCTATTGGTTTAAAATACTCTAAGATTGGTTTAAAATACTCACAGAAAGCAAATTTTAATTGTTCCTATCTGATATATTTTTTCCTCTTTTATTGTGTACAAATTAAACTAAAAGAGAAGGCTGATACAAAAACCTTTGGGCCTGTTCATAATAATTGACATTGTTAATGAGACATTTCAGCCTGTTATAATCATTAACAGTTCAATATCATACAAATGCAAAGAGTTAAGTTTTTAAATCCCACAAAGATGAAAGGAGAGATGAGGGAGGAGAGAAGGGTGGTACAAAGAAGGAAGATGTATTATATATACATACCAGTTCCTTAGGATGAACAGAATCACCATGGATGGCAAACATCTAATGATACAAATTTAAAATTTTTAATAAAGAAAATACCTGGTAAGTAATTATCTAGTTGTCATTTAAAATCTTACATGTCATCTAATTTAAAAGAACAATTTGTAGAAGAATGTTATGGTTGTTTAATAATTTAAGGTGTGAGGACAAGAACAATTAATGAAAACTGAGGATATTGGACATCAGACTCATTTATTACTCTTCTTGCTCTATTAATTTGTTATCATCTGGTGCAGTCAGTGATCTAACTTGGTTTAATTACCATGAAGCTTATAATTTAGCTAATCAAAATTTATCATCACTTACTCCAGTAAGGTAGAAAACATTTTATAATTTTGTAATTAAGAAAATACAAGATGTGCCAGGTTAATTGTACCTGTGCATAAACATCCTAATATTGTAATATTGTAAAGAAAAAATAGAAAAACACCAGTAGTAATCTGATTTGTATGCCAAGAGTAATTTCAGAAAAAGTCAGTGACTTCTGAGAGTGAGGAACTTATTGGTGATTTTTTTCTGGGTAGCTTATCTGTCTAATTGTTGTCAGGGACATTCCTCCTCAGTGCCAAATATTTGGGTCTTATGGAAAGGTTTTAAAATTCATAAAATGAATTTTGTAACCACAGAGACTGTAAGAATCAGCAATATATGAACCTTTTCCTTAAATAAATAAATTTTAAAAAGTTTGAATTTTTTATTTCTCCTCAGCTCCGCAAGGCTATTATTGATCATGTGTCAGACTCTTTCTTGGATACAACAGTCCCACTTTTGGTTCTCATTGAAGCTGCAAAGAATGGCCGTGAAAAGGAAATAAAAGAATATGCCGCAATATTTCATGAACATACCAGCAGGCTTGTAGAGGTAAGCGTGCTAGAGCTGTAACCACTTTAAATCTAGGTGAAGAAGGCTACGGTTTTCCATTTACTGCTGAATTGTACTCAAATAAAAACTTCTGATGATGTATTACAATGTAGCAGGGTTCGGCCTCGGTTATATGGAGGTGTGTGTGTGTGTCAAATAGTATAAAGCATCCCTCATAGGCTTGAAATAGAAGTCATTTATTTAGAAAGAGCTATAAAATTATCGTTCCTCTTGCTTTTTTTAGTGTATATTTTCTTAAAGCTGCAGAAAAGAGCTAGCTAAATTCAGGTATTTGGATTTACCCTTATGAATGTTTCTTTCCATTCTAATTTAAAAGTATAGAGCACTCTATCTAAGGTTATTTTGTGTGCGTATTAAATATTTTTCATTGCAGTATGTTTTCTTCAAGTTTTGAAAATGTATTCAATTATGGAATACAATGATAGGACAAGAAAAGATGCTACACAGAGGTATAGCTACCCATGAATAATTAAGTATAATGGATTAGGCAAAAGATGATAAAACTATAATTTCCTATGCATATAAGCTGGAGACATGGGAATGATATATGGTTTTGGAAGATGGATGGCATAATGCTCAAAAATCTGGGAAGTTCCCAGGAGAGAGAAGACAGAACCAGTTGTACTATGGGCATCCGTGACAGAGCTGGAGCACAGAAGAGAACCTGAATGGAGGGATGTGAAACACAAGTAAGGTGCCCGTATGCACAGGAGCCAGAGCCAGCAGCAGGAGGCGCTCCGTCATCGGACTGGTGCCCTTGGCCTCCCGCTCAGCTCTCACTTAGCAGAGGAGCTGCGCCAGTGTGCGTGAGGCGGTTTATCCTGTTAGGAGCTGCGCGTGTGTGCGTGAGGAGGTTTATCCTGTTAGTGCCTGTGTCATGCTGGAGATTTCATTGACTTCTTTACCTTGTGACACCAACCGGGAACTCTAGATGTTTTTGTGACCTAAATTCCTTATAAGTTGGGTGAGTGAAAAATAGTGAACATCTGAATCAGAAACACAATATTTCATATAATTTTTATTAAAACAGCTAAGTCTATCTCCAATTTTAAAATCTCATTGAAATTTCCCTAGAACTCTGTGAGATAAACCCAGTATTAACAAATTTAATTGGCCATTTATGGAAATAAAAGTTCAAAACCTAAACCAATTTGGTACTGATTTCCAGGTTAAAGCTTCTCAATTTCAGTAATTTGTTATTTACTTAGTTTTATTTATTCTTTAATGTACTTATTTCTCAAATATTTGTTTATTTATTATATCCACAGAGAATATTAAAAGTTCTGATCAATGGAAACAAGTTGCAAAAGTCACATAATTTAGTACCTGAAACTTTTGGCTGTACTTTTGGCAAGTACCTATACTTGTGGCTTTGTTGATTAAAGGTGTTTTCTTACCTGCAGTTACATCAAATTATGAAAAAATATTTTGTGAAATACTTTTAAAAGAATATTAAATTGTGCTGATAAAATTGATTCTTTTTCTTATTTCTTAGTTCTCATAAGTCTCTTGCGGTGCTCATTAAATAAAGACACTTTAGTCAAATTTATTTTTTGGTAAAAGTTACCTGGATAAATCCTCTTGGACAGTTTAAATTCTTGAAAAATCTTAAAAAGATTTTAAAAATTTAATTTAGGCCAGATTCTCCAATTCAGTTAGCCTAAAAGAAGTCTTTCTTAGCACATTACTGCAGCACTCTTTTTGAGAACATTCAGGAATGTTACTATTTTTTAAAGAATCAACTAGTGATTTAGTATGTAGACACATCTCCAGGAATTCACTTTAAATGTTTAAGAATTTTCTAAGTTTTCTATTCCATGTGAATACTGAAAGAACAAAAGCATGGGAATTACATGCTATGGGAAAATGAGAAAGGGTTTATTTAACCTGTATGTTTCCTTAAAACATCAGGATGAGATCATGGTAGAGTAGGTACGCAAGCTAAGTTTAGGTTTCCCATTAGTGTTTCTTAGAAGCTTTTGTCTAGGGGCCTTTCAGGTACAGTGAGTTCTCACTGTGTAGAAGAGCATGCTCAAGCTTACTCGTTTAAAACAACTATTTGTTATTGCCTGGCACAGATTTGTGCACTGACTGGCCAGAGCTGTGAATTTTTGCTTAGCATTTCTCATGTGATCACCCCCAGTCACTGGTTTAGGAGGAAGCTTGCCAGAGGCTCCCGAAGCCACACACCCGATGACATTTGCATGCCTTCTGGTGTGTGTTCACTTCCAGCCGAGAGGGGAGCATTTGTTCACTAGAACATCATTGTGTGCTTTTCCACGGAGCTTGAGCTTCTCACAGAGTAGCTGTGGGATTGCTAGAGCAAGTAAGAGGCAGGAAAGGGAAGCTGTGATTCCCTTAATTTTCCCACCTAGTAATGAGTAGAAATTCACTTGTAATACATTGTTTGTCACAATAATGACAGAGTCTGCCTAGAGTTAAGGTCATGTAAGAGGTAAAATTCCATCTTTAATGAAAGGAAGAGCAAAGTATCTGGGGTTCGTTTTAATGCCTTGCACTTCTGTGTCCAGAGCTTTATTTGCTTTATCTATAAACTTCATTTTATAGTATTTAAGTTCCAGTACTATCTAAAATCACTCCCAATTTGGGGACTTTTAGTTTCTTTACATATAGCAAATAATAATGTTTTTTAAATATACTGTGTATAATAACAGGATAGATAGATACAAGAGAGATAGAATAAAAATGTGAATATGTGTGTGTGTGTGTGTGTGTGTGTGTGTGTGTGTGTGTGTGATAGAAATTTCCAACAAAAGTTCTCAAATGAAATGGTATTTAAGTACACTGCCTGTATACTGGGACATTTATCTATAGGAGAAAAAAAGGAAGAAAAGGGACACTGATTTTCCTACCAGGAAAATCCTTTTTTGAAAGGAGATGCCTCAAGAGAGCAACAGAGAAATCATTAATTTCACATGAATATGGAGACAGAAATGTCTGTAAGAGTTCTGAGAAATAGAAGAACTAAATATGTCAGTGTCAGGGGACATTGTGAGTTCTCCTTGAATAGATTGCTTACTTCCCCTCCCTCTCCCTGTGCTTCCCAACTCCCTGAACAGACACAGACCTGCACCAGTCTTATTCTCAAACTGGGTAATTGGACATAGCAGGGAAGCAAGTCTTGCATTTTAAGTGACTTTGAGATAAAGTTCTTTACAATATGTCTGGGACTTGGTACTACTGTCTATGCCACCATATCTAAAAACCAGTGAGCTTGGTGAACTAAGTCCTAAAGGGAGTGTGGGAGAGGGAAGTCTATTTTTCAAGATTCCTTATCAGATCTTTTAAGAAAGACTCCATGCTCATGAGGGAAACTCTATAAGTAAGGTAGTAAGAACTGAAACTCAACACACAACAAAACTTAAAGTGTTAAATGCTGTGGGAAACTATTGGTGCATTTGATTGTTTGAGAAAATAAATGTGAATGAGAAAAAGAGTGGCAGAAAAATTGGGCTGGAACATTTGCATTCTCCAGGGGAGTCATGTCTGAGATGTTTTTCTATCATTCTGTAGTTTGCTTACAATGTAACATGAACAGATGAATGAAATAATAGACTTAAAGTAGCAGATAGCTGCAGCAACTAGATAACATAGATCTTTGTTGCTGACTTAGTTATGCTTAACAGAGAATTATGCAAATATTTTCCCTACTTTGAACATTCAAGTTACTCTGTGTTTCTACCCACCAAGCAACAGTGGTAATAGCAAGGAGTCAGACAGTCAAAGTCACATTAACAAAGGAATTAGCAGTTAATGACAAATATCGTCATTGGGTTATACTTTCCAGTCCTGTAATTTATTCTGATGGTGATTTAGTGCACCATCAACCTAACTCACTTATACTAGTCAACAGGAAGTTAAAAATATGATATACATCGGAGGCCGGGGAGTTGGCTCAGTGGTTCCAGCGCCTGTCTTACAAGCGCAAGGGCCTGGGTTCGATTCCCTGGTAACCACATAACAATACTGGGTGTGGAGACCCACACCCAGCAGCAACCAGTACCACATACCACAGTGCCGGGCGTGGTGGCTCACGCCTGTAATCCCAGCACTTGGGAGGCAGAGGCAGGAGGATTGCTGTGATGTGAGTTGGAGGCTGAGCTCAGGGCCAGCCTGAACCACAAAGCGAGACCCTGTCTC
>PVIR01000080.1:192337-211211 GCA_004026965.1 Petromus typicus | reverse complement strand
ATGATATATATCTTAAAAATGGAAGTCATTCCAGAGAGTGGATTTTATCTTTAGTTGCTTTTAGTTTCCTCTATTAACAAAGACTATATAGCTAGTAGTCAGTTAAGCCCCTGCACCCCCTACCTCCCAAAGGAGGACACTATCACAACACCAAGTCAGTTCTCTTTTTCTCCAAATAGTTGATTTAGGATATCTTGTAACTTGATGTGAGCTACCTACACAGGCCCAGTTACTAAGGAGAGCGCCTTCTCACCCTGCTGGATGCAGACACTTTAAAACCACTCTTCACAGGGATCCTTCCAGATGTCAGGCCATTGATTGTCCAAAGAGACACTATACACCCTGATCCAGATCTTCCAAGCAGGAAATGTGTGAAAATTTAATTGAAAGCACTTGTTTATCTCAGAGATGCATTTTGTAACTTTAATTTGGTGATTTAACTATTTTTCAAAAGAGTGACTTAAATTGAATGATTGCATTGTTTATTTTAACATCTATTATGCAATATCTCTCCAGAATTAACTTTTAAAATCCCACTGTTATTTTTGAATCATATTACAATTTGTTCTCAGGAAGTGAGCTCATGCTGAACGCTATAGTTGCTACTCACTAAAACTGTAAAATCGCAGGTTTGCTTCATGGATTCTACCAGATTAATTGTCATTAAATATGACAGTGTTAGTGATCTAGGCCTGAACATTTTCTGTGAATTAGAGAATTTTATCTATGTGAAAAGCCAGCTTCATCAGTGCTTTGACTTACTCATCAAAAATTCATCTATCTTGATGTACCTTATTTTAGTAAGTTTCATGGGAGCCTTTCATCAAAAAGGAAAAAGTGGGTGGACATTTAATTATAATACTTCCCTACAACCCACAAAGCTGATTGTTCCCACTCACAAAATGGTGAGCCGTATTTAGCAAACCCCCAGTGCCAGGAGAGAAGGCTGTGGATGGGCCTCGCTGTTTGCCAGAAGCGCTGATTGCTTTCAGCGTTACTAACTTCTTTGCTTTTTGACAGAATGCTATTTATGTTTTACACTTTAGTTGATCGTCTGTTATCAAATAAGGCTGTGTTCAATTATAAATACACAGAGCTTCTAGAGTCCTGTCAAGTTCTCCCTCCTCCTTCTTAGTGAGGGGAAAAATGATAAAGAACAATCATATTTACATTCATGCAAAAATCAGCATTTCTTCTCACAGAATATCTTTGCAACTCTCTTTATTGGATGTTACAGCTAAGATGTGAATGTTTTAGCTTATGTAGGACCAGATGCACATGTATGACCATCACTTCTTGGGCTGTAAACTGCCTGGCACCCTAAATACTTAGAGTTTAGAGAGATATGGCTGAATATGACTTTTAATCCAGTCCCAAGTGCACAATTAATTTCTTCCCATATTTGAGATAATTCTTTATAAATTTTCTACTTATGATATATGAATATAGGAAAAGTTCAGTAATTCAATTCTGGTAGTCAGAGACTTTCCACAATAATATTCAGGTAGAACATTAGTGTTTTATGGGATTAGGATAGTGTGAGAATTTGGCTTTAAGTGAGTGATTGTTAAGGAGAAGCTTGAAGACTGAAATCAGTTTTGAAACAAGGGAACTTGAGACAGAAATAATAGCATAAATTAAGACATAATTTTCATCTTTGGGGTCCAGAAATACAGTAATAATGAAATCTAGTTGACTGGGTTGGCAGGAGTACATGGTGAGATAAGGGCAGTTGATGAAGAGCCTTGAGTACTGGGTTGCAGAGTGAAGAGGACAGATTTCATCTTTCATGAAAGATGTTGATTGATGTCCGTTGATTCAGTCAACGGACTTGGGAAGCTCAGTAGCTTCTCACCAAGGAAGGGCCTAAGGTGGTCGTGATTAGCATGTGGTGTGTGTGCACCAGTAAAAGCTCCAGAAACTTCACCATCACTGACCTAAGAGAAGTCGTAGTTTAGAGGGTCTCTGTGTGGACTTCTTTGCATTGCACAGAAATATTTTCAAACTCCAGCGATTGATTCTCATTAACATAAGCTGACATTTTAAAAAATTGTACTTAAAACCTAATTTATTATTATACATTGAAGGAGAGAATAACACTAGTTTTAATAATGAAATTGGAGTGAAAAAGCTAATGCCCTAGGATTTAAAGGCTCTAGATCAATAATGACCAATAGAAGGTAAAGGACTTTGTATACAAAGTCTTAAATTTTGTAGTAGCTACACTGAGAATTGGACAGAGAAAGTGGGTTGAAATAAGTTTAATATTTATTTTAGTTCAATATGCCCAAAATACTATCATTTAATTTTTTTTTTTTTAGGTTTTTTGAGACTAGAGTCTCGCTTTGTGGTTCAGGCTGGCCCTGAGCTCAGCCTCCAACTCACATCACAATCCTCCTGCCTCTGCCTCCCGAGTGCTGGGATTACAAGCGTGAGCCACCACGCCCGGCACTGTGGTATGTGGTACTGGTTGCTGCTGGGTGTGGGTCTCCATGCCCAGTGTGGTATGTGGTTACCGGGAAATCGAACCTGGGCCCTTGCTCTTGCAAGACAGGCGCCAGAACCACTGAGCTAACTCCCTGGCCCCTATCATTTAATTTTTAATTACATACAATCTACTCATTACATTTCACCATTTTAAGATAAGGCTGAGAACTCTGATATGCATTTTACACTTATCAACCATCTGAATCTACTTTAGCCATATTTGAAGTGCTAACTAGCCACAGGAGTGATGGCTGTATATTGGGTTGTGAGTGCGGTTCTAGGTAGATCAATAAGTTGAAGGCAGGAGGGTTTTGGTTCACTTAATAACTAGGCCTTCCATATCTGGTATGTGCCATATACTGTGCTAGACCCTAGGGAAAAAGTCACAGAAACCTTTTTATTTCTCAGTTTCACATACAGAAAGAATTGATGAATAAGCCAAGTAGACTCTCCCCTAAATGTAAAACAGAAAATCTTAAAAAGTGGTAAATGTCATGGTGTTTTGTTTTGTTTTGTTGCCTTTGGGTAAAATGTGAAGTGCGGAAAAAGACGTAGGTTTGAATAATGACTGTGTCCTTTAAAAAGTTACTCAATCTCTTAGATCTGGCCCATAAAGGAGACATTCCTCTGTAACATAAGGATAATCGCTGGATCCCATGGGATAATCTACTGAAGTGCCAAATGCTACATCATATGGACACTATTGGTCGGTAAACATTAGTCTTCTTTCCCTCTTCTGTTTAATTTTTCTTCAAAACTTTATCTGAAAAGAACTGACTGAATCTCTAGATGCCTCTAACAATATCCAACTTCTAAATACAGATAAAGCCTTCTGTAAAGGATGTCAGTAAGCCAAAAATCGACATGGGTAACATCACCTGCTAAAATTTTGTGCCTAAACTTATACCATACAATTCACTGGTGTAGGAAACTTCCTGAAATTAGAAACATCCCAATATTGTTCCTTGTGGTGGTATTTGATCAAGATTTAAATAGCAATCATGCTATATCCAAGATCTTGAAGTCAAATTTTGTTTTAATAAACAATTTTATATAAATTGAGTTTGATCAACTTCTTTTAATCCACTATTAGTTCCTCTTTCATTCAATTAAAAATGCCTATGTAGTTTCTATACATTGTGCTCATCTCTAAGAACTCATAAGTATAAAACCCTACAGCTTAAAACTGTGTTCTGTTTTTATCCTCTGTGTTTTAATGAAGTTTGTCCTGCTTCAGTGATTAGAAAAATCACTAAACTCTAAAATTTGGTTTCATTATCTTTAAATGGAAGATGAAGTATTAAAATAATCTTAGTTCCTACTACTCAAGGTTCTAGAAACAAGAGAGAAAACTTATATTTGTAATAATGGCAGAATGGGGATCAAATGAATTCTGCCGATAAGAGATAATATAGGAATAATGTTAGTGCAATAAATCTGAAAGCAGAAAGTTAGTTGGACTTTTAAGTTCTCTGTAGAGAGAAAAATATTTTTGAGCAAGAAACCAGCTATTTGGTACATCAACCTGAAAAAATTGATTGCCTTTTTTTCTTATTTCATCTTACCTAACTCAAGAAACAAAGAGGTAGAAGTATATAATTATGCTTGATAACTTTGTTAGCATGCAGTCATTCTTTCTAACTCTTAGATAACTGCTTGACTTGGTGATTAACTCAGGATGTAAGATCTAAGTGAAATCAGGCATCATCTAATAAGAAAGCACAACTGGTCCATTTGTAAGTTGATTGTTTGGAACTAGAAATGTATTTTGCCTTTTGATCAGTGTTGTGTACTACTTACCTTCCATTCTTAGTCCACAAAAGCCTATTAAGTTTTTAACAGAGGTAAAGAATTACAGAACATGTAAGAGTATTCTGAACATAAAATATTTTAAAAAGTGTCTCCTCCTCATCACTCAGCCCATTTCAATTTTGTGTGCAGTGCACCCCTAACACAGGAATAGCAAATTAAAATGCATCAAGTAGGGAAGTTCTAAAGAAGTAATGGATGAGAAGAAAGAGCTCAGGAACGGGGTGTGTGTGTGTGTGTGTGTGTGTGTGTGTGTGTGTGTGTGTGTGATGAAGTGAAGACAGTATGCCTACTGTAAGAGGTTCGGCCCCAGTCACTTATTGCAGAGTGTGAACACAGGCTTAGTATCGTCAGATGTTCCAATTTCTTAAATCAACCCAGAAATATAGATTTTTAATGTAAAAGCCTATTGATTTTTAAGTGTAGACAGCTAAATCAATTTAAAACAAAATTAAAGCAAAAACACAAGCCCCTCACAGGTGCCGATATAGAATGCCAAAGATCACTAGTTTTGCAGTTCCTCCTCTTGGGTCAAATTTTGAAAGACAAGGGGCAGCAAGATGGATTTTTGTCTGAGATGTGCTAAGACCTACAGGATGTGATAATCACATATTGAAGCTGTGTGGCATGATACAAGAGGGGGACATTTTGGAGAAATGTGTTGCTTCTACTTTTCTTTTCCATGACAATTTACTTTGAATTAGGAAATGAATCTGAGAGGGGTGGGAGTGGAGATAATCAAACATTTCTCTTCATTTCCTCTGCAAAAGCAATGTTTGCTGAAAAGATCATTTATAAGTATATTAGATCTCGTTATACCCATAGTTGTTTATACCAGGAAAATCCCCTCCATGAGAAAATTCAATTAGGCTTGGCACTTTCTGCAAGATGGAAGTATTAAATTTGAAGCATTTAAAGAAATGCTCCCGTCACTAAAGAAAAAATTAAAATTTACTTACATCTCATCGATCACTTTGTGTAAAGAATAAGGCACATGAAGATACTTGGGTTTTCTAAATTACCTTGACATTTGCATGAAATTATATATGGAGTTCCAAAAGCAAAGCAGAACATCCTTAGATAATGTGACTTGTACTCTGAATCACGCTGGTAAATGCCTACTACAAGACTCTCTTTCTTCATTTTTCTGTACTCTTTTAATCCAACTATTGATATAAATTATTATACTGTGTGCATTAAGTTGTATGGGAACAACTAGGCTTGCTTTTACCTTTACTAGTAACATGATGCTTAAATGATTACAAAGTTTGTTATATTATCTTTGCAAAAGGACATTTATACCTTAAATCTTTTGGGAGGTGGGGAGATTAATGCTAAGTTCTAGGAATTTAATAACAGACAAAAGACATACAGACTCTCCCTCTCAGATCTTGCTGTTCAGGAGTGTCTTGCTTACTTTTCCATTACAGAGAGAAAATGTCTGACACCCACAAGTTAAAGGAGGACAGATTCATTTCAGCGCACAGTTTGTAAAGGTTTGAGGCCATAGTCAGCTGTCTCTAAGGCAGAGTGATAGAGCACAGGGGTATGTCCATGGAAGGACAGGCAGAAGAGCAGCAGTTCTGCCTTCCATCCTTCCCTTCATACTTCGTTCAGGCTGCCAGCCATCCACTCCCAGGGCAGGACTTCCTGTTACCCTCAGAGCAATGCTAAGCCAATCAGCAGATTCATCTAATTGTCACACTTTCAGTCCATATTTATACACACTAGATCCAGGCACCTGTGAAAAGCTCTACCTCTGAGTTTATGAATTTTTGTGGGGACATCAAGGTACAAACCATGACAAGAAGAAAGTAAATGAAAACAAGTGGTCCTTGTGGATGTCAGGATAAGTGATGTGATGAATAAACTCTTAGGTCTAATGGGAACATCTCTGAAATTTGAATGAGTTTAGGATTAAAATCATTCCGAGTTTGAGGAATTGGCTTTGAAGCTAGGAAATGATGAGGATTGGCTACCAAATGTTGAATTGGGAAAAGAAGAAAATTCAGGAAGAAAAACTGGCGTATTTGACAGGAATAAGCCTATGGATTTCTATCTATAAGTCAATCATTTCTCTAATAGATTCAAGAGAGTGGATTTACTGACTCATATGGTACCTGCACATCTTAATTTATGAGACATTTCCAATTAGTTTTGAAAATGATCAGATTATTTTTCATTTCCAGCAGAATTAAATGAGAACTCTAGTGATTATACATCCTTGCTTGTACTTGATATTGTCAATACTTTTTCTGCCAATCTAATATATATGTAATGCTCATTGTATTTAATTGGCATTCTTTAATCATTAATGATATTGAACATATTTTTATAATAACATTGTTTAGGGATAATTCATACACCATAAAATTCACGCATTAAAATGTATATTCCAGTGATTTTTAGTATACTGAAAGAGTTTTATAACATCACTGAGAGTATAAAACATTTTCATTTCCTCATAAGGCAACTACTAATCCGCATCTGTCTCTAGGAATTTTCCTATTTTGGACATTACCTATAAATGAAACCATAAACTATTTCATTTTTATGACTGGCTTCTGTCATTTAAAGTAAAATTTTTTATGTCTTATCTATTTGTGGCATATATTACTGTCTCTTTTGTTCTTGCAGCCTTTTTGATTTATAGATTTGATATATAGATATACCACATTTTATTTATCTGTTCATAAGTTGATAGATGCCTGGATTGGTTATACATTTGGGCCATAACTAATAATTCTGATAAATATTTATGTTAAAGTGTATATGTTACATGTGTATGTGCATGTGTGTATGTGAGCGGGTGCATGCGCATGTATGTGTGTGTGTGTGTGTGTGTATGTGTGTGTAAATATCTATTTTCATTTCAGTGGGGTAGTCTGCAAGTGGATTTTCTGTGTCATGCAATAACTTTATGTTTAAGTTTGAGAAATTTCCAAACTGCCACTTGTGCTAGACTAGAACTTTTTGCATTATCATAGTGGTTTCTTGGGGCTTTAGTTTTATACATCCTTGCGGATACTTCTGTGCCAATGCTTACAGCCATCCTAGGGGAACTGAAGTGGTATCACCTTGTGGTTTTACCCTGCGTTTCACTGATAGCTAATTGTTGAGCATCTTCTCATGTGCTTATTTCTTTTTTGTTAACCTCTTATTTGAGAGAAATACTTGTTTAAATCCTTTCCCTTTATGAACAATTGAATTGTATTTTTTGTTATTCATTGAGATCAAATAGTAATTCATATATTCTACTCATGTATTAGAGTATGACTCAGATACTTTCTCCCTTCCTATGGGATGGTTTTCTGCTTTGTTAATGGTGTCTGTGACTTACAAGGGCTGGACATTTTGATGAAGTCAGATTATCTCTTTCTTCCTCTTTTTGCCTGTGCATTGGCTTTATATATAAAAAAATCACTGTTTAATTCAATATTCTCCCAGATTTTTAGTTTTAGTTTTATACTTAGGTCATTGATCCATTTTGTGTTAGATTTTGTATACAGTATTGAGCCCAAATTAATTTTTTTGTGTGTGGGTATCCACTTACTCCAGCATCCTATATTGAAAAGGTGATTATTTTCCTATTATGCTGCCACAGATCAACTGCTTATAAGTGTGAGGGTTTATTTCTGTATCAAATTATATTCCATAAATTATGTATATATTTGCTCTTCTTCTAGTACCACTCTGGGTAATCACAGCTTTGAGTTTTGTTTTGTTTTAGTTTTTAGTTTTTTGTGATCCAGGCTGGCCCTGAACTCTCTATGTGGCCCAGGCAAGCCTGGAACTCACAGCAATCTTCCTGCCTCTGCCCCCCAAGTACTAGGATTACAAGCATGAGCCCCCCCCCTCCCGGTGTGTTAAGTTTTAAAATCCAGTTTTGTTGTTTTTCAAGATTCTTTTGACTGAAACTGTCACTTGAATTTGTACATACATTTTAAGATGAGCTTTTCATTTTGTTCTCTAACCATGTTCAGTTTGGTTGGGAATTGCACTGAGTTTGTAGATCAAGTTGGGGAATATCGCCATCTTAATAATTTTAAGTTTTCTGATTATTAGCGTGGAATATCTTTCCACTTATTTAAATCTATTTTAATCTTTTTCAGTAGGAATAAGTTTGGCAGTTTGCAGCATACAGAAGAATGAATGTTGTTATAAATGGAATTATTTATTGATCTCAAATCAAATTTTTATTTTGATATACTGAAATGCAGTTGTCTGTAAATTAATTGCATGTCCTGTAAGTAAGGACAGTAAGCTAATTGTTTTGCTGGTGTTGGTGGTGATGGTGGTATTGCCAGTGGGTTTTTTTGTGTGTGTGATCTCATATTCCTGAAGATTTTCTGCATACAAGATTACGTTATATGAAAATGTTGCCATAATTTTTTCTTTCCAACTTGGGTAATTTTTACTTTATTTTCAATTCTAATTTTAATTATTTAAACCTCTTCCTTGTATACTTCATTTTTATTTATATATCTTCTTCATTGAAGTATCTTATTACAATCTTTTTAATTGGAGTATTTTTATCATTTTAAAATAGTTTAAAAGTTATTTATGTATCTGAAAATAAGTCCTTTATTGTTTTATGTGATTTATAAATAATTACCCAATGTCTATAGCTTGTTTTCCTAATGTCTTCTCAACATTTGACCACAAATGAGTTATGCTTTTGTGTTTTATCTTTGACTTAAAGAGTTGAAATCATTTTGTTTTTTCTGTTTTTAGAAGTTTTATAATCTTGTATTTTCAACTTATGATTATTCAGTGTTGGTTTGCCTTGACTAGCTGATGACAGTTAGGTATCAAAGTTCATTTGTGTATTTATTGTAAATAGATGCTCAATTGTTGAATGTCTATCATCTCCATGAATCATTATGTTATATCTATTAGAGCTCACGAGAGTATTAGAGATCGCTAGAATAGCAGATTCAATATAATATAGATCTCTATAGTATACTGTTTACATATGACTTACATATGTAAGTCCGGCTAACAGTGACCAATGGTAAAGCCCAATGTGTAGAGTTGAACAGTGTATGTGAAAGTGGAAAACCCGGTGCTCACTGTGAGGTTCTGTCAGGGTCTGTACAGGGAAGCTAAAGTATCCTCCTTGAAAGACTGAAAAATCTGGGGTGGAAAGCTAAAGAATCTGCCCCCAAAGGGTGAAGAACCTGCTGAAGATGAACATCTGGAGATGATGGTGAGACTAGAGATCCACCAAAGAAGCAGAAATGACCCCTTTCCTTTTTCCCTTTTTATTCCATCCAGGCTACAGGGCTAAGGGCTGACGCCATCCATTCCCATTATGGGTTATCCCTTTGTAGTAAGTCCACTATTCATACCTAGAATTATGCTAACAAAACAGCTGGGTGTTTCCTACTCAAAATGACACAGCAGTTAATCATCACACCTATATTTGTAAATACACCTTTGGTCTCTTATATTTCATTGCTATGTGTGCTTACTCTTTCACCAATGCAAAACTATTTTTAGTACTAGCTTTACAGTAAGTCTTGAAGTAAGGAGTTGCTCTCTTGTTTTTAAAGAATTATAAGTATTCACAGACTACTTCTAAAATTTACATGCACAGCCAAAATCCCCAGGATAACCAACTCATTAAAACAGAAAAAATTGTAAGACTGATCCTGCTTGTGTTTAAGATCTACCAGTATCACACATCTATAGTAATATTACAGTGTGAAATTAGGGGGAAAAGATAATTAGATAAATAGAATAGACTAGTTGATAAAGAGAATTATATATAGTCAGTTTGACAAGAAGCAAAAACATGACAATTAAGCAAAAGTTTTTTTTCAGAAAATTGTGCTTCAAAAGACCTCAAATAGAAAAATGTGATGTAGACATAGCCTAGGTTTAACATAAAAATTAACTCAAAATTGCTTTGAGATGTAACTATAGGATGAAAAATTATTTTTTTTCTTTTGCAGACATATGCTTTTTATTTCTTTTTCTTTTTTTAAATTTAAATCTTTATTGATACATTACATATACACATCATGATTGTATTCCATAATGAGGATTTGTTCCAGTGTAAGACACAACTTAATTCTCATTTTTTTCCCATAGCCCTACCCACCCTACCACCCCCCTATATACATAAAATTTGTTTCCTTTCTTTTTTGTTATAATCTCATTATTTTTCCCCCTTCACCCTATTTTACTTTGAGCATTTTCTATTTCACAATATATAACATACAATTCTAGGACTCATTTACATCTTTATTTTCTCATACCAGAGAAAAGATGCAATATGCACCTATCTGTGACCTATTTATTTCACTTATGAGGATATCCTCAAGGTATACCCATTTAAGTATAAATGACTCAAACTTATCATTTTTTATGGCAGAGTAATACTCCATTCTGTAGAAGAACCACAGCTTTTTTATCCAGTCTCCAGTTGATGGACATTTGGGTTGTTTCCAAGATTTAGCTATCACAAACTGAGCTGCTATAAACATGTATGCACATATGTCACAACTCCTATAAGATTACAGAGAAAACTTAGGTGAACTTGGAGGCAAAGATGATATTTTTACACATTTCAGCTGTAATTCAAGAAAAAAATGACAGATATGCTGACCTCATTAAAATCGAATATTTCTGTGCTTCGAAAGACAGTGTCAAAAATGTGAGAAAGCCTGGGATTGAGCTCTGTGATTCTGGTGCCTGCCTCACAAACACAAGGTTCTCAGCTCAATCTCTGGTATTAAAAAAAATATGAGAAAATAGCCATGAACCTAAAGAAAATATTTGCAAAGATCCATCTATTGAAGGACTGTAATTCAAAAATATACAAAGTATTGGGCCGGCGAGTTAGCTCAGTGGTTCTGGTGCCTGTCTTGCAAGTGCAAGGGCCCAGGTTTGATTCCCTGGTAACCACATACAATACTGGGCATGGAGACTCACACCCAGCAACTACCAGTACCACATACCACAGTGCCAGGCTTGGTGGCTCACGCCTGTAATCCCAGCACTCGGGAGGCAGAGGCAGGAGGATTGTTGTGATGTGAGTTTGGGGCTGAGCTCAGGGCCACCCTGAACTACAAAGCGAGACCCTGTCTCAAAAAAACAAAAAAACAAAGTATCTTCAAAACTCAACAACGAGAAAAGAACAACCCAATTTAAAAGTGAGAAAGAATTGAAGAGAAATCTAACTAAAAAGACACATATATGTCAAATTAATATCTTTTAAAATGCTCAATATTATATATCATTAAGGAAAAGTAAATTTTAACAATAATGAAATGTCACTACCCATCTATTAGAGTACCCAAAACCCAGAGCATTGGCCTTTCCAAAGGCGGATGAGGATACAGAATAACAGGGGCTCTTTTTCACTGGAATTCAGAATGGAAGAGTGTGTGACAATTTCTCATGAAACTAAATATACTCTTGCTGTAAGATCCAGTGTCATGATCTGAGATTGACCAAAAGTAGTTGCAAACTGATGTGTACACTTATCCCCTAAAACATAAGTTTGTGGCGCTTTATTCAGGTCTGCCAACTTGGAAGTGATCAACTTATCCTCTCTAGGTGCATGGATAGAGAAACTGGGTCACATTCGGAATTGAAATATTACTTAGCATTAAAAATTAATGAGCTACCAAGTCATAAAAAGACATGGAGGAAACAAAAATACATATTCCCAAGTGAAGGAAACCAAGAGAGTGCCTGCTGTATGAATTTAACAATATGACATTACAGAAGAGGTAAATTATAGGGGTAGTGAAAAGGTAAGAGGTTGCCAGGAATTAGCAGAGAGGGACCAATGAATAAGCAGAGCTTTGGAGATTATTTCTAAGGCAATGAAAGCCTCCTGTACAATACTGTAATGATGGATACATACCATTATATCTTCATAGATACACAGATTGGAATACACAGATTGAAGTCTTGTGTAAGCTGTGGATTTTAGATAATAAGAATCTATGTTCTTTCGTAGTAACAAATGCACCACTGTAGTGTAAGACACTGACAGTGGGGGAAGACTGGTGTGTTGAGGGAGAGGACAGGATATTCTCTGCTTTCTACTAACCTTGCTCGGAACCTAAACTGCTCTGCACATAAATTAGATGAATTAATTATTTTATTGGATATTAAATAATCACTTATAAAGTCCCAGGTAAATTGAAAATCTGGTAGCATAAAAGAGGTACTAAGACAATGAGTCTCATATAAAAATGTCTTTTATTAGTCAGCAATTTAATATATTTCTGATCAACAGCTGATTAATATTATTTCACAGTATTATAATACTATAGTAAGAATTGTTAGGATATTAATTAGACAGGGGCTACCAGAACATATGTCAGCTAGCAGCATGGCAGATATAACATACTCCTAGAAAAGCAGCCACATGTGAATATTTACAGTGAAATTAACAGATTTATCTGATTTCAGAAATTTTGTATTTCTTAGCAACATTGGAAAGCCCCAGAGCATTAAATATTAAAGCTGTAACATTATTTAAGAAAAATAACCTTAAGTCAGTGAAAAAATGGCCGTGGAATTGCTTTGCAGAGTTGGAGACACACAGATGCATGTAGGATTTTGTTTTGAGAATTCAGAAGGTTTTTAATTTCTAGTTACATTTATTTTGTGTCACCAAATCTTTCTCATTTTCACAGCCCCTTCCCAGTTTAATTCTCCTGTTTAGGTTTGTCATGAGCTGGTGCTGGTATCTGTGAAGCAAGAGTAAGCAGATGAGATCAAGGGTAAGAACTGACACAAAGCATCGTCAGCAGCTTCCATAGGAAACAGACTGTCAGTCATTCTTCTCTTGAGGTGCAGTTGGCATTGTTGTCAGTGAGAGCATTTCATTTGACCTATCAGTTTTTGACATGGGTGATGTCCCTTGTCATGTACCTAATTTTATTATTTTTATTCTTGTTTTAAACTGTTTTTGATAAAACAAGAGGAAGCTAAATGTAGAAAAACATATAAATTACTTGCAATCTTTTTCTGTGCTTCATTCATAAGAATAAATGTTTTGCAAAAAGTGAGGGAACCGAAAGATAGAGGAAGATGGAAATAGGAGAAAAAAGGGGGGTAAAATAAGTACGATGTGTTATGCACATGTACAGATACCTGACATGGAGTATAATCACTGTGTACTGCCAACACATACCGATACACAAGCCCTGGAGCGGCCCACCCCCGAGCAGTGCCAGGTATCTCTGTTTCTGGAGTCTTGTTTACCAAATGTCCCAGTAAATGAAAACCACATTTTCATGATAAACTAGCATGTAATTTCTGGAACTTGTGGTCAGTCGCATATTTGAGCAGGAAGCTAATAAACAATTAGTTTCAAGTTAGGACTGGCAGATAACTAAATGCTGATGTTATCCGATTCAGCCTGGGTTCAGAAAATTTACAGCTATAAAAAATACTTCTTGAATTAAAAAAGGCTATAATAGTGCAGTGGGAGTGGGACCTTCTGGCACTTATACAGCAGCTAGAGAGGCCTGAGAACTTCCCTGGCATGATTGGACATAAATGCAGATCTAGCTGACGTATTGCTCATAAATGTGAATGCATTTGCCATTTACTCTGGAATAATTCCAAGTCTTTATCATTTCCTGAGTATGAAAGATTATCTTCACCTTGCTGTTTATAGATTAAATGCTTTTTTACTCCTAGGTAATAATACACAGAAGGGATGAAAAAGCATTGAAATCCTAGATAGCTTTTAAGCAATATTCAAGTGATACAAAGTCAAAACATTTGAATGAGGTTCTGTTCACTGGCTTTGGATATTATGTCTTTGGGTTCGTCACAGTCCACCAGCATTTTATTGCTATTGTACCTTTAATCTCACTTACCTTAATGAAAAGAGCATTTTTCCTTCTTGGAAAACTTTGGGCTTATTGGTCAAAATGAACATGATTTGTAATTAATAATACCTGTTGTGTACAAATCATTTTTCTAGGATGCTTATCTCTCTCTTCCATATGTACCTACTCAAACTTAAACAAATACACCACAATGCATCAATTTAGTGGAGCATGAAAAATAAGATTCATAGTGTCATGGCAGAAAACATTTAAAAATTGACTGCATTGAGAAGAAGACAGAAAATTTGAAACTCATGAGAAGCAGAGATTTTTAACTTAGTATTTTGTGTGGATGAACACAGTAGGTCCCCACTATTTCCTATGTTAGTGAACCTCTTTGTGAGTCAGCTTTTTTACATGCAGAATAGATATAACACTGCTCTACAGAATGGTTGTAAAGGCAAAGTTGTATAGTAAAGGTGCAAGGTCTTACAAAAATTGTCTATGAAATAATGCTTATGGTAGTAGCTATCTTGTGTAAATGGTTTTATGTGCCAGACAGTGTGACATTCATTGTCTCATGTAGATATTATTTGCCTCATTTCATAGAAGGTTACAAATGGCAAGTCCACTAACTGATGTCACACAGATAAAAGATGGCAGAGAAAAATTTGTGTCCAGGCTTGAATGGATTCAAAGCCTTATGCTTTTTTAATATTTTTTGCTTTGACTAATGAGTTTGACTTTGAAATCTATTTTACTGATATCATGAAGAACTTTTTGTTACCATTTGTTTCAAATAGCAAAAGCAACTTTGCCACATTTGATTAAACAAGAGACAGAAAAATAGGAGAATTCAAGATGCCTTCTTGTCTGTAGTTTTCATTTACAAATAAGAGTCTAGAGCTATGCTACTAGATAGGATGGAGTTAGCTGATGGAAGGCTGTTACTAAGCCCTTTTATAGTAAATGCTATGTCTCGTGAGAGTAATATTGTATATCTTTTCCATCCAACTATCTTGTCTGAACCTGCAAAAATGACTCATATTTCATTATATGTTCCACATATAGCCATTCTAAAAGTGCTAAATGAATAATAAAATAAATGCACATGTTTACAGAAGAGAATGTTTCCTACCAAAAGATCTGGTTTGTATGGGACCATCAGCAAATATTCTAGTCCTTTAGATAGTTTGTGCATCTTACCAATATATTTCTAGTGGTAGAATTGACATCAGCAAATGAACTTGTTCTTTGGTGTAAGTTTTACCAAGTTTTCTGGTTGACGTAGGCAATTACAGAATGACTGAAAAAGGGGGGAGTATGGACTTCTTAATGCAAGTTTTAAAATCATACGACTGATGTGACTATTTCTGCATATGCTAAAATTGCAGAGGCGAGGTGGCACTGGAGGAGAGCATGAGAGGATGCAATGTGAAGCTAGCCGTGGGCTTTGTAACTGACACTGAGATAAACAGAGAGGACAACACACTGAGTGAGGTGCTGACATGAAGAGTTTCTGCCAATCGATATGAAATAGTGAACCTCGATCTTAAATCGTGGCTCTTGGCTTTAAAAAGCTTTTGTCTTTATGTGATCAAATGCATTTAGCATCTAGATTTGAAGTAAAGTATTTCAGAGGTGAGGAAGCAATCACTTGGGAGTGTTGACCTCTGAAATACTTTATTGCAATTCATTTCTCAATATGCGGAAACTCTTAGCACTCTTGAAAATAAGTGATGTATTATACCTGAGATTTAAGAATAAGCTCAAATGAGAAAATTAATTCATTGAAACCAAAATAAAGGCTTCATGTGAAGCATGCAGAGCAGGATGTGGTGAGATTCTAACTCTAACAGGCTTGGGCAGACTTGTCACTAGGCAGTGCTACTTGCAGTCCATCTGACCTCTCCCTTGGGTTGGCTCCACTTGCTTCCCGTAATTGTCCTCAGCAGGTGATCCAGGCTTCTGGTGTCTCCAGCTTTCTGGGGTCTCCACTCCTCTCAGTTTTACCTTCACAACTCCATGCATTGCCTTCTTGGGGTGCACTGGTTTGCTTCTTAGGCTTTCTTCTGAAATCTGAGTAGAAGCTCCCATTAGCTCACAACCCTTGCATTCTGCACTGCTTAAAAGCCAGCACCATGTGGATGATGCCGGGTCTGCCACAGGCTTAAACAGTAGCCTTCTTTTCTTGGACCATAGCTATGGCAGTCTCAGAATTCCTGAATGACTGACCACTGTGAAATAAATGCCATGGAACCAATTCCCTAGGTAGTCTTTCATGAGCAAGGGGCCCAGAGCTGTCTTCTCCAGTGAAAATTTTACACTTTTGCTCATTTGAGCCTACAGTGGTTGGGGTCTAGTCGGTTCCTGGGATATGTTCAAGTCACCCCTCTTATTTTGCTGATACATAGTTCTTGGTGACTTTTTAAGTCTAATTAGTTTTGTAACCATCCTTTCATGGGACACAAGTTGCATGTGCTTCCTGTCAGGTGAAACTAGAAGCATTTAAATTATTTAGCTCTGCTCTTTCTCTTGATTTTTGTTGTATGTCTGGCAAAAATAGCCAGTAGTATCTGTAGCACAACCAGAATGTTGGGCTGCCTTGAAATTTTCTTGGTTATATTTGTAGTCGATCACTTTTAATCTCAGTCATCTGAAAAGTCCCAGAACATGGGGTAAATGTAGGCATATTTTTCTGCCACACACATATCTCTTCTAATCCAACTGCCATTGGACTGCTTGTTTCCGACTGGAGCTCCACAAGCCTTTTATTTACTGTCTGTCCACCAGCATTCTGGTCTTTTGAACTTTCTCTAGAATCTCCCACCAACCACTGCAATCTAGGTCTTTCCTAACTTGAATCTCCAAATGACCCCACTCTTGGTATAAAAATTTTTATTAGTCAGCTTCCCTATTGCTGTGACAGATTATGCCTGTACCTTATAGGAGGAGAGGTTTGTAAAGCTCATAGTTTTCAGTAGGATTCATCTGTAATTGGCTGGTTCAAAGGCAGAAATGGCATAGTGAAAGGGCATGGTAGGAGAATGCTGCTCACTCTCTGACAGTGACAGTCAAGAAGCAGAGTGAAAATGATACCCAGGAACAAAGCTTCATCTTTCCAGGTCATGTCCCTAGTAAATCCACCTCCTCTGAACAGGGCCCACCTCCAAACATGAGACTTCTGGGTAAGATTTTAGGTGCCAACCATAACAGAGGCCATTGGATTAAGTAGTAATTCTGTTTGATGAAACAATATTTGAGATTCTGAACTATACATGTTAATCAATTAATGAGAATTTGACCCAGAAATAAAGCCAAATACTTAAAAGCATGTATACAGGGCAAAAAGCTTTTCATTGCTAAACTCTCAAGAGTCATGACCATTGTATTATTTCTAAAAGTAGAAGTTATGGAACAATAGAGCAGCACTGAGTTATGTGGGCAAATATTCTGTTTTTATCCTAATTCTCTATTTGGATAAGATTCATAAAATATACATGATTTTGTTACATAAACATGTGGAAATGCATTATCTACAAAATGCTTCTTTCTTTTAAAAAAACTTTCTGTGATCTAAGAAAGAATAATTAAAGGAAATAATAATCTGTACCACAAAGAGTTAAACTTTAATGAATTTTCTATTTGAGTTCTTTGTGAATCAAAGTATCTGTATACCTAACAGGTGTTATAAAATTTCCTTTTGCAGTGTGAAGTCAGACTTTAGTTTGTACCGGGTATATTACCCAGAATTTTTTTTTTAAATTTTAAAATCTTTATTGGTACATTACATATATGCATCACGATTACACTCCATAATGGGGATTTGTACCAGTATAAGACACAACTTAATTCTCATTTTTTCCCATAACCCTACCCACTCTATCATCCCCCCATATACATAAAATTTGTTTCCTTACGTTTTTGTTACAATCTCATCATTTTCCCCCTTCTCCCTATTTTACATTGAGCATTTTCTATATCACAATATATAACATACAATTCTAGGACTCATTTACATCTTTATTTTCTCATACCAGAGAAAAGATGTGATATATACCTATCTGTGCCCTATTTATTTCACTTATGAGGACCCAGAGTTTTTGCACTGAGATTCATCCCTTGCCCTGTTTTTATTTTTAACTTTTGAGACAGAGTCTCACTAAGTTGCTGTATTACACAGGCTGGGTTCAAACTTGTGAGCCTCCTACCTAAGCCTCCCAGACAGTTGGGATTACAGGCTTGAACCACGATGCCTGGCAGACAGACCATTTGGAAGAAAGGAAGACTTAGAGAATCATGTTGTTCTATGACAGCAGCCACTTTGCTAGAGACTGCAGTCCATTAACTTTGATATACTCTCTTTGCTTCTTTTTTTTTTTTTTTTACATCTTTTTCTCTTTTCCTTATACAATCTCTCCTTGTGTCAGTATCTAAAAGCAGGTGATGTACTAGCTAATTGACTAGATTATAGTTTACTTTTGCGCAGAAATGTAGAAGAGCTGTCCAACTACACACTCCAAAATGATTTTAGAGTATCAATCTCAGATTGACCACAGAATGTCTTTATTTATTTTTTTTTTTTTTTAATTATCTTTATTGGTACATTAAATATAGACATCATGATTGCACTCCATAATGGGGATTTGTACCAGTATAAGACACAACTTAATTCTCATTTTTTCCCATAGCCCCACCCACCCTACCACCCCCCCATATATATAAAATTTGTTTCCTTACTTTTTTGTTACAATCTCAACATTGTCCCCTTT
>PVIR01000080.1:150563-192237 GCA_004026965.1 Petromus typicus | reverse complement strand
TTAAGAAAATGTTTGCAAAAGCTTATAACTAGGGTCAGTTTGCATACAGGAAAATGTCTATGTGTAAATTAAAAGTCATATCCTGTTGATTTGTTTTACTTGTAGAGAGTAATTTTTTAAAAATTTTATTTCCTAACTGTAAAAGTTGACCTCTTTAGAACTTAGTCATCACTCTGTATTTATCAAATACAATCATCTCTAGTCATATTTAGATGGTTAAAGATGTCTTATATTGTACCTTTATTCACATAGGATACATTAATATTATAGAACCAATACAACTAGCTAGCAGGAAGGTAGGTTTTTTGGTGTTTCTCTGACCAAGCCTTTTAGGTAGATCCAGGGCTATTTTTAGACACTTTTTAAATCTTCTGTTCCATAATTTAATTTGCACTTTTATTTCATACTGATGGAAATAAGGTAGAGCTTTGGTATTATTGGTTATTATTTTAAACTTATAAGTAAATGGTAGAAAACTAATAGCATGAAAAATATTATAAAATACAGAGCTAACTAAGCTGTCTAACTGAATAAAAGATTAACATACATTAAAAACATCCTATAACCTGAGACATAGATTCATGAGCAGGTAAAAATATCAAAGAAAGAAAAAATGGGGAGTGCAGAAGAGATCCTTTTGTCTAGATAATTAGGCAAGTTCTTCATGTGTAAGAGAACACTGATACACATGCCTTATAATTACATTGAGGCCATACGAATATTTATCCACATGCACAAAAGGATCTCATTCATGTATAGTGAACTGCATTATCCTGAAGGTCTCATTTATCTTTGAAAACCTCAATTTGTGTTTTTCCAGTCCTCAGTTTATAGGAGCAGTTTTTTCTCCTGTGATATTCATAAAGTCCTTAATCAATGTCTTTTGGTTCTTGTGTTTTAACTCATTTGTCCCTACCTTGGGAATTTACTAGTCCAGTTCTTTTCCTTCTAAGTAGCTATTCCTTAGAGAATCTGTATAAAACCCTTCCTAGGTTTCAGTTCAAGTATCAGAAACCTTCCTTCATCTTCATCAGAAAGCATTGCTTCCCTTCTGTCAATTTAGTAAGAGATCATTTTTAAAAAGTTAAGTCATAATTTATCTGTTATTATAGCATTGGCCTCCATATTTAACATGCATAAAAGTCACCTGAAAGGCTCTTAAAAACACTTTCTTTAGAAAGTATTTAAACAAAGATTGTGCTTTACTAGGCAGCGTTGGTCGGTGAATGGCAGACAAGCCCATAGGTGATGTCTGATATCCATGCACAACACCTTGAGAATAACTGGTCAGTCTAGGTAGTAAGTGTCTCAGAGGCTGGTTTTCATCTCTGTACTCCTGAAGGGTCGCTATTCTAGGAAATGTTCTATGAATAAAAGGCTAAATAAGGTCAAGTAGAATTTAATCATGCTTATCTTCTAACTCATGAACTACCCATACTGATACATTTTAAGGACAAAAAGAAAGGCAATTCAAGTGTGAAAGGAGCTTCTGTTGGTGTTTATGTGAACAACACATCTGAAAAAGAAATGTCCTTTTCACACAGAGAAAAGTGAACTATAGAAAGCAAAAGAAAAATGAACAGACTCTATTTCATTTTGTTGAAATGGTTCCTCATGTGCTGAAATATTCAAATTTGTTCATTCCTTAGAGAATCAGAAAGAGAACAGTTCAATTTAAGAAGAAAAATAATTTAACAAAATTAGACATTATAGTGTATTAAA
This sequence comes from Petromus typicus, assembly GCA_004026965.1. Lineage (NCBI taxonomy): Eukaryota > Metazoa > Chordata > Mammalia > Rodentia > Petromuridae > Petromus > Petromus typicus. The sequence goes on along the minus strand of PVIR01000080.1, from coordinate 190,515 downwards.
AGAAAGGTAATCTAAAGTCTCTCTCTTTGAATTGAATCATAAAACTTTCCCAATCTAGGCAACGTGTGACGTCTTTTCCTTAGGTTCTGCATGGTCATCATTCAGGAACTGTCCTCACAACACCTTCTAGTCTAACTGCCTAATTATGAAAGTATAAATAACAGCATTTTTACTGATTCAATTAAATCTCATCATGGCTAGTCACTCTTAGAAAAATAGGAATTTTAACACAGGGACAAGACTGAAATACTAAATCCACTATATTTTAAAAATAAAAATTGACTCAAAATCACTCAAAAAATTGACACAACAAATAGAGATTCAGTGTTCCACAATTTGCTCTGTTGACTTGAACCCCTAAAAGATCAGAATCCTAGCTCTTTCTATGCAATTTAAAAATTATAGTAAATGACAAGTTGCCTTTATTTCCCCTCAAAATACTCCCTCATTTTGAATCTACTTATTTCATAACTCTTGCCACCATCTGGATCACTCTGAGGGTCTTTTTTCTTATGTTTTTGTGTCTTCAGTTGTGGGGTCATGGCTGCCTAAGTGATCTAAAACTGGTGTGTACATTTACTTTTCATAATCTTTTAAAGTTGTTGAAAGAGCCAGAATCTCTTTGTGCCAAATCTGGTGAATGAAGTAAGTGAAGATTCACCCCACAGTTTCCAAGCCCACCTTTCTGTTCAGTGACATTTGCAGCAGAATTCATCGTATTGTTGATCACACCTTGTAAGGTGTGATCCCTGAGGAAGACTTATAACTGCTTCAGAAAGTGACAAGAATGATGAGTTAAGTGTATTCAAAGTGAGGGAAATTGTTTCAAGAGAGATTAATGGCAATGTGTCTTTTACTGTAATGAATTTTAAAAATTTAAATATTTTGATCATGCTGCATGCAGTGAAAAATTAGATTTGCAACTTTAAAATGCATACACAGACACACAGTATATATATAAAACTATATATATGTATGTATATATAAATAAATATATATGTACATTAGCCCCCAGGTTTAATTATACTTTCATATTAGACATTTTTATTTAATCCCCTCATATACGATTTTTCTCTAGATAGCTCTGGCTAAGAAGTACATTGCTAAATTAAATAATATACACAATACAATTTTCATAGTTCCGTTAAAGAATAAAATATATCTCATTTCCAAATAACTTCTATAAACTATATGTGATAACCTAAAATGCATTTACTAATACAATTTAAAATGAAAGTATATAAATATAAGAATATATTTTATGTAAATCCCTGGATCTGGATATCTAACACACCTTTACTTGTCCATGGAGCATCTGTGAAAACAGACATGAATGCAAATTTTAAAAAATATTCAGCCCATGATGTTCACCCCCCTGGATCAATCACTGGAAATCAGTGATTTTTCTCAGGTGTGGTCCCCGCAGCACTAGCCTAGTGTGTCAACCGGGACCAGTTAGAAACGGAAGTTCTTACAACCCCCCTTGCTGTTATTAAATCAGTGTTGTGGAATTGTGACAACAGTATGGTCTGTTTCCTTTTTTATAAGCCCTTCTGGTGATTCTAATGCACAATCAAGTTTGAACACTGCCTCAGGAAATACAACAGAGATGGAGCTGACTGAGATGTGGTTAAAGGGGATAGAAGATGTCTAACATTTATACCAATTCTAGATCTTTTATTCGAGATTTATGATCTGTTTCCATAGAGTTGGAGGTAATCTTAGGTCTCAGGCTGCCAGGGATGACTGACATAACATCTGTCTCAGTCTTCACTCTGGAGTTCTGTATCTTACAACATGATCAGAGATGGAAACATTTAGGAAAAACATGAGTTAGATGAACTTAAAGCAGGACAGTATAATTCCATTGCTGTAGGGGAAAAGTGAATTTCACAATGCTTACAATTGCCTAGAGATACATTTATTTATTTTATTTAAAGGATTACGAAAGAAAGGAGATAGATCCTATGTTAAACTAGGTTTCATTGACCAGATCAGAAAGGGACGATCAGATTGTGCCTAGCTAAATAATGATGAAGATTCAGAAGAGCAAGTACTCATACTATTTGCATGAAGCACTGGGACTTGTGTAGACAGCTCTACTGACATAGATGAGATATAAATTAAGATCTACATAAAGAATTAATAACAAACAGAAGAGAAATACTTATTTTCAAAACATATTTTTTTTCTGAAAATGAACTTTGTCTCTTTAATAAAGAACCAGAAAACACAAACTCACTGAGTAAGAGAAGAAAGATGATGGTTGTAGTCACTTCCCTCATTACTGGGAAAAAATATTCAACACCTACAACTCAAAAGAGGAAAGATTTACTTTGGTTAAAGTTTCAGTTGAAGTCTGGCTGGCTCTAAGATCAGACAGCACGGCAGAGAGAAGTTCAGTCATGGTAGGCAGGAAGCAGAGAGCGTGGACGGGGAGCCCCGAGGGACATTTGCCTTTGCAGGCCACGCCTCCCGTGATCCGTAGCCTTGACCAGGCTCCACTCCTCACAGCACATTTGGCTCTACCTCGTCAGTGGACTAATCCTTTGATGGGCACCGTGTCCCCATGATCCATTCAGTCCTCAAAAGGCTCACTGATGAGCTCATGAAGCTTTAGGAGGCCATGCAGATATGAAGCATAACAATGATACAAATATATTGTGGAGGGAGAAACAAGAGAGAGAAAGAGGGGGGAGGGAGAAGAAGGAGTAAAAATATGAAATAAGAAGGAAAATAAGAGAAAAATAAATGAAATGATGAAGGTGTTTATTGAAGGTTGTAAACTTCCATTTTGTTCTTGCCTTTACCAGTTTGATAAGTCAGTCTAAAGTTTATGCATTTCATGTAACATCCTTCCCCTCCCAATGCTGATAGATATGATTTTGTTATTGGAAGATTTAAAAGCTAGCAGAATGGTCTAGGCATAGAGTGGTCTCATTAACTTTCCATGAAACACAGTGAGGCTCTTAAACTTACAAAGTCAAAGTTTTATTAGGTCAGAAAAAAGTTCTTTTATTATCACCTTATATTTTTAGTCAGTTTGTTTTGGTTTGCTTCCCTAAGAACTGCCAGCTTTTCATAAACTGCACTCTTACCGAAGGCATTTTTATTATTGTCGTTGGCAAAATCTAAAACAAAAAGTCAAGATGATACTCAGGAAATTTCTACCATTGCCTAGTTAGATATACAAAGAGATAACTAGAAGAGAAGTTTAGTATTCTAATACGAAATAAAGAAAATACTAGTATTATATCCTTAAAAAGTAAAAGGTAAAAATTATAAACATCTTGTGCATACTAAAAAGTGTTGAGTAAGTGTTACATGCATTTTGGACTTTAAATGTGCAATGTTCTGTACCAGTAAGATACTTTCATATGGTAACACATACTATAGAAATTTATCAGAATTTTAAAAACGAAGGAAATGTAGGTTAAAATCTTGATATGAGAAATACTTCATTTAGTGATAAAAGGATTGTACTTTTACAACAAACTAAATATAATTGAAATTCAGTTATATCTGGGAAAATATTTATAGTAAATGTGACTTAATATGCATTCACAATTTTTGTATGTGCATCACTATTCAAATTTAATTTGAGATATATGTAATTGCTTTATCATATTTAAAACTCAATTTCCATTGGAAAGAACATTCTAAGACAGACAGAAAACATTTTTTGAGATCTCACTGTAGAATGATGTAGAAGTAAAGCACAAAGAACCAACCTCAGGGGTAAACATAGGACAGTCTTCATACAAGCATGGCGTGCAATCTTTTCCTATTACATTAGAAAATTATGCATAAAAACTGAATACAGTATGTAATATGCATATGCCTGTGTAAAGTTACATGTACATTATTCTATCTTTCTAGATAAAGTGTAATTTGTTTCAAACCTTGGCAAGTACACTTTTATAATATGAGTAAAGCAACTAAAATATGCATATGTATATCTGTGTGAGAAAAGAAAAAACTTCCATAAGCATTTTAATCCTAAATTTACTGAGATTTGATCAGTTTCATACAAATTACCTTTGGCCTTTACCGTGACAAGAGGTGCTCAACGTGGTGGCCTTTCCTTCCAGACGTTCATTAGTACAGGGACCTGCTACGTAGATCACCTTGGTCATTGCAATTGCTTCATGAGCATTTTCAGTTTCTTTCTGAGGGCCGGTAATTTGGTTAATTTTCTGCAATATAGGACACCTTGTAGGATACCTCATACTAGGGTAACACCATCTGTTGAAAAACCATTGTACTATTTTTCTGTTCTGGATGAACATGTACATTTTTGTATCTCTCCCTTTCATTCTCTCTCTCTCTCTCTCTCTCCTTTGACTCAGTATTTTTATTCCCAGGAAAGCAGTATTCATGAGGACAGTGATCTTAATTATAATCTTCAATGAGACAAACAGTAACAAACATGATGGTACTGTATATATGAGATCTGCTGCTTTAAAATTTTTCATAAAAAGTTTGTGATGACAGTGAGGAAAAAATAAAGAACTGTATAATTACAACTTTTAAAAGGTCCACACAGGAGAGAGAAAAGAGATAACTCCTGAAAGGAGATAGAAATATGTTAGCAATATGTTTTGAGAAAGCAGGGGCAGTGGTTATCTTCTTCATTTCCTATTTTCCTTGAAAAGTGTATCTTACTTGAATATCATAGAAAATATTTTAAAAAAGATATGACTTTATTCAGATTACAAATAAATGGTTTGTCCAGGCAGAATGCTCTGTCATGCTGAATTAGAAGGCGATCACTCCTGGTTTGTGAAAGCTGTCTTAATACCTCTCTGTAGAAAAATCAGTCAGTCCGTCTGTGTCTGTGTAACCGCCAGGCTGCAGGCTCACCTGAGTGTGCTTGGTTCTGCTGAATGACTGAGCATATACCTAGTCCAGGTGACTAAGTTCTGTGAAAACTGTCGCCTTTTGGGAAATATGATTCCTAGTTGAATTGGCCCTGTAGTTTATGCGATGTGAGTATGAATTCCCAGGTTCTCTTATGTGACAAAAGGAATTGGACAGAGCACATGACGGCAAGGAAACAGCAGTGGAGTGTATTAAAACCAAAGCACAATAGTGGCCGGGGATTTAGCTCAATGGTTCTGGCATCTGTCTTGCAAGCGCAAGGACCTGGGTTCGATCCCTGGTGACACATACCTATGCTGGGTGTGGAGACTCACGCCCAGCAGCAACCAATATCACATACCACAGTGCCGGGCGTGGTGGCTCACGCCTGTAATCCCAGAACTCGGGAGGCAGAGGCAGGAGGATTGCTATGATGAGTTGGAGGCTGAGCTCAGGGCCAGCCTGAACTACAAAGTGAGACCCTGTCTCAAAAAACCTTAAAAAAAAAAAAAAAAAACAAAGCGCAATATATATCATATAATTCTAGAACTCATTTGCATCTTTATTTTCTCATACCAGAGAAAAGATGCGATATTTACATATCTGTGACCTATTTATTTCACTTATGAGGATATCCTCAAGGAATGTGAAATAGAAAATACTCAAAGTGAAATAGGGTGAAAGGGAAAAATAATGAGATTATAATAAAAAAGAAAGGAAATAAAGTTTATGTATATGGGGGTGGTAGGGTGGGTAGGGCTATGGGAAAAAGTGAGAATTAAGTTGTGTCATAGACTGGTACAAATTCTCATTGTAGAGTGAAATCATGATATGTATGTGTAACGTACCAATAGAGATTTCAATTTAAAAAAAAGTCATAAAACCAAAGCGCGCTCAGAACGAGAGTGCTGCGCCCGCTGCTTTAGGCGCTTCCGGTCCGGTCCTCCTGCACACGGTCGGCAGCACGGTTGGCAAGGTGCTGAGTCACGTTAGCTGTGCCTATGGCTCATGTCCCTCGTCATAAATCACTCTCATAATTGTATGTATGCGATGAGGTCTTTATGCATAAAGTTCCAATGAGCTTCAGGGGAAGAAAAAGTCATCCAGAGCAGACGGGGTGGTCTAGTTTTTGTTTTATTTTGGAAACTTGGGAATGTTTCCTGGTGGGATTTGGGCGGTTGTTTCCCTCACCTTCACGGCGTAAACCCTGGGCTGGGGCTGACTCTGGGGCACCTTCCAAGCCCTGGTGAACAGAACGCAGTGTCTCTCGGCCTGAGGTTGTGGGGTCTACATTAGAAGGGAAAAGCTCAGCGCTCAGGGGGATATTCTTAAGTGTCATTGAGTTCAGAATGTCATCATGAAATGCTTCTTTCCCGTACGAATTAATCTTGATTAACCATTGTTAGCAGTGAAGTGCTTCATATGTTCCTTTTCCTCCCTTTCTACAGCACAGCAAAGCAATACATCGGGTATTGTTTTAGCTAAGGAAAGTGTGTTTCATGTTTCACTCTGCTGTAGATAGCTAAGTTACACATTTCTCATCGAATTGTTTTGTCACTTTAATAAAAATTTAAAGGGTTTTACAAAACAAAATCCTATTGTAGACTCTTAGCTGTTCACAGTTTTAGCAGAAATTTACACAATAAAGTCCAGATAGATGGAAGATTTCATTACTAGGGTTATACTTAAACTTTGGAAGAGAGAAAGAAATATAAGGAAGAAAGTAGGGAAAAGGAACAAAAGAAGGTGAGGGAAAAAAAGAAAAAGTAGAAAAAAGTTACCCACATTTGCTGGAGCTTGCTTTGACTTAAATGTGTTAATTGAACTAAGCCAAACTGTCTTGTCTCTCAATTCATTAGCAATATTGTAATTAAAAGAGCACCTCCAGTTCCAGAGGGTAATGACCTTTTTAATTGAACTTGGGAATTCAGATTACTGCTGAATAGTAGTGAATTTAAATGTTGAATTGAAACTGCAAAATTTCTCTGGCAAACATACAACTGGGAATCCAATGTGAATCGCCCGGTGTAGCACTTGCTCTCGCCTCAACACATTGTCTTCCTTGGATTTTAGGAGAAAATAGGATCTACTGAAAAATCACTGTGTGCTTGATTGACACTTGACTGATCCATAGTAGCTGCTTGTCCAAGAGAAATTGTTACATATTTGGAAAATATTTAACCTTAGAAAACATTGTCTTACAACAACCAATATTTATACATCCCTAAGACCTCTTGTCATCTGTTTCATTCCTTAAAATACATCTCTTTGTATAGTTTTAATCAGAGTAAATTTTAAAATCAAAAGCTTTAAGCAGAAGAAAAAAAATCATAGATTGTGTGGCTCAAACAAGATAGACGGAAGTTTGCTTGTTTTCTGATAAAACAGTTAATGTCTCTGACAGGTGAGTGAGATGCTTCTGGTTCACGTACTTACTCAGAGTCCCGGATGGGCAGTGCCTCTGTCGCGTTTCCTGTGCGGTACATAAGGCCACGCTGGCTGCCATTGTTCCCACTTGGAAGAAAGGACGGGGGAATGTAGGAGAAATGAGCTGGAAGAGAGATGTATATACTAAACAGAGAGCATCTGCTCTGTTTCCAAATTTCATTGATTCTTTCTCCCGGAGCAGTGTAAAATGGTCTAATACATATCTTGCATTAATAGGGAAGTTGAAAAATGTTTCTCTAAGTATTGGTTAATTTGTGTTTACTACATATCTGTTATCATTCTTTATCATTTAAGCAAGGAAAACTGTTTAATATTTATAATCCTCGTATGTTAAAATTTAGAGTTGAAGGAATCCTAAATGTAATTCCAATTCCAAAGCTTTAGATTCTCCTTTTTTATATTCATCTGAATGATGAATTAGCCTTTACATAAACAATTTCTTTGCTATCTTCCAAAACAGTTAATTCTATATTTAAATATTTTTGATATACTACTGTTAATATTTCTTATTGAGCATATATGAAATGCAAATCCTGATGTGAGAGCTTTATTTGTTCTCTTAGTTCTTACACCAACTAGTTTTAGAAAAATAAGGTCAAAATTTTCATATTCAGTGTCAGATTGAGTGTGCCCTTTCATGGGAGATCAAAGTTTCTTCTAGCCATGTTGTGTCATGTGTCTAGCTTTGTCCAGTAAGATGAATCTTCTCCATTTACATATTTAAAAAAAAAATGTCTACCCAATAAGAATTACTCTACTGTTTACAGTTTTTTTCTGTGACAGTCCTTGAAATCTATGAAGTCAGCTCTCACCCTCCTCTGTTCCCTCTTCTTTCAGATAAATATCTTGGTCTTTGAATGGGTACCTTTAAGTCTTTCATGATCAGAGCTTCTCATCTCTAAAGCCTTTTTAGTTTATTTATTTGTTTTTTGGTATCATGGGTCCAAATGGTGCTTGAAATGGAAGTTAGTGTTCTTGGACTGGTCTGATACAATACTGTGATTGAAATTTATCATTTCAAGTGAAGAACCACTTTACTAATTTAGCACAATTGAATTGCCTCTCAAAGACAGGTTCTGGTGTTCATTTCTATATTTATCTTAATACTGTATTGGCATATGAATTTATGTATTAATTAATTGCTAAGATACAGGCTTTAGAAATTCAATGATATTTATTCTTTCTAATTTCCTGTTGCATTCTGTAAACAGCCCGTGAAATTCTTTGGTTACCCTCTGATTTCTGTGTCCTGAAATTCTCATGTCTTTATAATGAAAATGAATCAAAGTCTGGATCCAGTGAAGAAAGGAGTATTCTCAAAATAAAAAAGCACTTCGCTAAAGAATTTAATATATATTCTTTCTAGTTATATGTTTGTGACAGGGTCTTACTATGCAGTTCAAGCTGGCCTTGAACTCCTGCTTCTGCCCATAAAATGCTGGGGTTATGGCTATGTACCAGCACGCCCAGCTCTGCATTCTAGTTTTTAACACTACACTGTTGATGTTGTTAAGAGTTTATATATTATACTCCTTGAAACTGATTGTGTTTCAGTTGCTAAAGAAGACTCAAAGAAAGTGTCTGTATTTAGTTTATCTTATATGGTCAAAATGCTATTGATAAATATGTTGATCCAAAAGATAAGACAGAAATGAATTCTAAAACAACTTGTGATACTTCTCTTTTTAGGTGAACTTTTCAGGGTCTTATGCAAAGCTTTTGTTCTATTCAACTGAGAGAGGTGAAAAGCATTGGACAGTGTCCCAAATAAAAACACTTGAAGATGGCAAAACAAATTAAGTTTAGACTTCTGTATCCAATTCTAAATGATTGTTTCCACATTCCTAAAGGCAGATAGGTAGCAGATACTTATCAGATACTTTATTCACCTCAAAGGTATTAGGATCTTCATATCTTTCAGGTGACCATTTATCTGGGAGTTGAAAAAGTGAATAATTGGGGAACATAATTATGTCAGCATAAAGTTGCTTGTGGATATTGTGCTTGATTTGCTTTACTAAAGAAATTTGAGTTTATCGCCCTCATAGAGTTCATTTACCTGAAAATCAGGTCTCATCTCAACTTCTTTGATTCTGTTGAAAAGCAAACCCATCAACTTATCTTTCCCACATCAGCAGCAATCCAAGCCTGTGGGAAATAGTTTGTAAGAATATGATGATCTAGAGAAACAAGTTGAGTAGTATCAAATAGATCACATTTAGGATAGTTCTCTTCAGGTGTCTCTGTCTAGATTTTGGAATCTTATGGGAAAAAATAGCCTCTACTTCTTCATAAGCCTTGGTAGCACTGTGTCCAGTGTTCATCATATAACATCCTATGAATAAGTGAGTTGATTGAAGGTTAAAATTGCCCATTTTATCAGATTCAAAGATAGTAAGATACACTATGGAGATAAACAGTGATGTTATTAATTTGCTCATAGGTAACAGATTTTTCACACAACATTTTAACTCCTGCTTACCCAAGAGTTAACAAGTTCTATTCAAATAAACAAATGATGTCAATACACACTGATGAGAATCATTCAAAGGCACTATTAAGTTCCAGTAGGATTTTCTTTTATGATGTAGTTCATTTCTTCGCTTTATAATCTAGTACATGCTAAGGGAATGCGAATTAACTGTATTATTAATTTAAGGAAGGCATAATTAGTAAGGTAAATCTTCTGCCAAAAACCACACAACGTATTCCAAAGCTCACAAATGAGCTATGATTAGCCTGCTGTTCCCCTTTATTAGTGCAGATTGATGGTGTGTTCCCCGAGGGTAGTGAGATGCACAACCATCAGTGTTTTCTAGGAGCCTTAGGACCATTTGTGACTGCAAAGGAAACTTGTCATCTCACTGTACTGTGACAGTATCTCAGTATTTAATCATGGAGAGAAACCAGCTTTGACTGGACCGGTGTTGACTGATTAAAAAGCATGAGCAGGATTTGTAAGCAGAACATTTAATGAGCAGACTACATTTCCCTGCCCGTCAATAGCAGACATGTGCTTTTTCATGCGCGCATTTCCATATTTCTTCTCCTGCCCTGGACCATCACCGCATTGTGAGTAGCACTGCTGCCAAACAGCACCCTCCAAAACACACTTACTATAAACACAGGGAAGAGCAATCCATTAATGAAGCAGAGTCACACCGATTAATTACCTTCCACTTCCTTTGCTTGGGCCGGTAGCACAGCTCCAGGAGGAAAACAAAATAGGACGTGAGGAGGAGAAATGCATTCAAATTAAATTTTCAAGTCTGATTTATGAGACTGCTCCCTCTGAAAATCTAGGGCTTTTTCTCACTCTAATTTCAATTATTCTTCTTCCTGACTGGGCTGTTGTAACATAACCCGTTTTTTGGCTGGGAGCCTTCATCCTTCCTTTCTTGCCTTGTTCTCATTATAGCACTTTGCCTGATAGGAGTGAAGACCCTTGGAACTGGAAATTCAGACTATACAGAGCAAAACCTGTTGCTGACAATGTGCAGTTATGAGACAGGAGAGGCTAATAACTTACATTGTTGTTTCTGGTAGTCATTGCAGGGCACTGCATGCATGCCATTATTCACAATCAGGGTTGCCACTCTAGTCCCTGCTGGGATTCATATTTTTTATCAAAAGCAAAGAAGCAAGATGGCTGTAGAATGTTCTGTGCAGTGAACTGGCATGTGAGATGAGTTTGATAACTGTACTCCTTCCTAATCATGTCCTGTGGTGATAAAGCAAAGTACTTTAGGCTCACACATGTACACAAGGGTACACTGTAGATTGCTAGCAATAATGCTACTCTTCCACTTGTAGAAGACTATAGGATTTAGAAAAATGGGACATTGAGTAGGATAGATTGCATGCCATCTCTCTGCACCCCCCCGTGTGTGTGTGTGTGTGTGTGTGTGTGTGTGTGTGTGTAGAGGAGGATATGGTCAGAAGTGGATAGTGTAAAAGTTTATGACTCCTCATTGGAGGTAGTAGCATGTTAGGTTTATATGAGGAAAAAAGGAAATGTAAAATGATGAATGAGGGAATTCTGAAATAGTATATTGTAAGTAAATTTCACTGCCACCTTCTAAGGAATATGCAATAAATTTGATGGGCCATGGAGTCAGTGAAAAGGTTTTTAAGGAAAGAAAGTGACAAAATCAAATATGTACTCTGGGGAAGTCAATTTATCCTAAACATGTTCTATCAGGATAGTATATTCAAGAGATTAAGATAGTTTCAGTTAATTCCACAGGAAATAAGAAGGTGACATTAGAGACTTAGAATAGTAGCAATGAAAAGAGGAAAACATTTCAAGAAGACTGTGGCATTTCAAAGTTGGGTAATTAGGAGTACTGGGCACTGATTCATCATCAGAAATGTGAATACCAGGAGAATGAACACATTTACAAAAGTAAGATGTTATGTTTGATTTTAGATATTTTTGAAACACAGTACCTGTCAGGTACCCACAGTATCTGTTACCTGAAGAAAGAAAGGTTTAATTTATCTCATGGTTTGGGAGGAATTCAGTCTATAGTCAGATGGCTCAAAGGCAGGGACATCATTATAGCAGGGCATGTTGCAGCAAAATTGCTGAGTTCATGGTGGCTGGGGAGCAGAGTTGGAAAAGAATGCCAGGGATCTCATAGAGTACCCAAGACTGTAATTCCATGACTTACCCAGAAGTGCCAGGTGTGAGCAGGCTCTGCCAGTGTGCTAGGTGTTTCTCTCACCAATGAACTTGACCTATCAGGATTAATCAAAACAGTGATCTTACCCCCATTTGACTATTTAACTTTAACTATTTACTTGTATCCTTTAAAATAGTCTTTATAGTATACCAGTGATTGTAAATAAATGTTTCTCCGAATTTGTGAGGTGTAATAGCAAAGTTATTGAGCCTGTAGAGGGGGATGTGGAAGCTTAACTTGTAGGGAGTTGGTCAGAAGTTCTGTAGGCTTGTGACTTGTGCAATGGAAGAGCCCCTCTGGTGGCCATGAACATTCAACCTATGAGGTTTGCGGACCTTCTCTCACAGACAGTATCAGAACTGAATTGAATTAGAGGACACCATGCTGCAGTCCACTGTAGAATGGATACTTTGCTTGCGAGTGAGAGAAATGCCCACCTGTTTCATAATCACGGAACTAAGCGATTGGTGTTGTGAGTATACAGCGGGAAGCTGAATTTGAGAAAAGGCAGATAAATATTCTGGAATATACAAAAGGAATTAAAACCAATAATTTCAGTATTTTAGAAGAGAATATAACCACCCTAGATGAAGTTTGCAGGAGATTCTACTAATGGGAAATCAGATATCATCTGGAGCAAGATGTTTAAGGAAATGTTGAGAAGATACTGTGTGAATGAGTCTGAGAGGGTGTGGGAGAAGATTAAGACTCTGAGGGGAGCCAAATTGAATCAGAGTAGGGACCTGCAGAGCCTGGTGTGTCTTGAGGATCTCAGGGTAGGTACAGTGAATCGAGATGTAGAACTCTATTACCTGAAGGCTCCTCGGGCAGCCAGTGGGGTGAAGATTTGGGAACCTGGAGTAGCAAGTGGGGGAGGAGGATTGAGCAGGTGGAACTCATTGGGTCTCCTCGTCAGGTGTGTCTCTGGTGACATATGGAGAGGTGGCGATCTTACCAACTCTGTCCTCCACCAAGAATGACCTAGACTTTGATTTAAAATTTCTTAGTTACTTTGGAAAATGAAGACAGAAGTCAAATTAAAAATTAAAATAGTGAGAGAGGTGTGAAGAAGTTATCAGAGGCCTAAAAGAGGGGGCTATGCTGATGACAAACTGGTAAAAGTGCTTCTCCATGAAAAAGCATGATGTAAGGTAATAGGGAGTGGCGCTTGACTTTTATACAATTCTTAAGGAAATATTTTGACAGATCAGGCTTACTGTGAACCACTACTGGCCTAGAAGACCAGTATTATTGTTAATCAAGCATTACTTGATTATTACATTGATATAAAAGTTGAGTGAGACATTGGCCTAAACTTATTACCCAGTAAAATGTACACAGGACACTAGTTGACAGAGTGGACAGACTGACATACAGATTTCCACCCAAAAGAGGTTGACTTAGCTTCAGTGTCCATTAGAAACAGGTTATTGGCCCTGGATATGGGGTGTGACCATAAAATGAGACACAGTGTTTAAAGAGAGAAAACAGTGTTTGTCCTGGGTAGACAACCTCGTACACAGGCAGCACAGGGAAATAGTCACACAGCAGACAGGGAAAAGGTAAAGCTGTTAAGATACTTGTTATTTACAGGACTTCCAGACAATAAAATTATTGGAGAACCATTTCTCATGTGCCCTTCATGGAAAGAGAGTGGCCAAGAATTGTGAAACACAAGCACCAAAATAAAGGAACTTGGTTAACACGGATCTCAATTCTGGAAAAATACTGGCTAAGAGAACTCACAGGAAGGCTATAGACAGTGACGAAAGCAGATATTGTGGACTGAAATCTATACACATATTATAGAGATCTAGAGTATTCCAACCCAAAGGCTCCAAGAAAACTTGGAGATCATTTCTGTAAATTTCAAACAGTTAAAACACACAGTAATTTCAAATTCTGTTGATTAGTCACCTTTTCCAAGATGCTGGCTGAACTGGTGAATGAACTAGGAATGTGGAAAAGACCCTGGTGTGTGAAGCATAGACCAGTAAGGCCGCCTTAGTAGAACTGGGGAGGAGAGAGTATAACCAATAACAGTTGATATGGGACAGATGGGTACCCAGTGGGGGCAGAGTGCAGTGAAGAAAGTTCTGGAAATGAAAAGAAAAGGAAACTCACATATCTGGGCAAGAATTCTGTTGGTTTAAAGTTTTTTTCCAACTGAGAAGGGAAAAATATCGGCTGTTCTCTGTAATGTTAACGTGACAAATCAGCTTGCCCACATGAAGTCTGCTTCTCATCTAGTTTTGTTTTGTGTCATGGGAGGAATGATATTGCAAAGATAAATTGAAGTGTTCACATGGGGCTCGAGGATTTGTAGCTCTGAAGAAACTTACACAGTATTCCATTTGAGTTCACAAAGAGCTGCTGAGACATTTCCCTGTGGGTTCAAGCAGAGAGCCAAGCTGAGTGTTCTCAACCTAGTGAATCCTCAGACAGGTGATTTCTTTTGATGACCTCGGCGCCTCCTCCTTGAAGAGTTAACTTTTGTTACTTTGACATCAGTATGATGGAGCAGCGTGATGCATGGAATTTAAGGAACAACCAAAAGTAAAAATTGTAACAGTATCCTCCATGAAAAGCCTACAAGCCGAGACTGCCGAAAAAAACCTTCCAAAGTTACAGTGGATTTATGGATATTGATTACATGTCATATATGTCACACTTCATGTGAAGAAAAAATATTAACTGCTAATTTTATATCCTAATATTTATAGAATTATAGTCTCCATGGTCAGGACCTTCTCTTCCTTTAAAAATTTTTCAGTTTTAGAGAGAAGCAGGACAAAGGGAGAGTTCATGAATATTAAAAGGAATGATGCAAAACCTTGAATCTAAGAGCAGAAAAAAACCTCAGAAACCATTTGATCTTACACCAAGATGGCACTAAGTGATATCCACCTGGATAGGGCAGCACAGACTCAAACTTGAACCAGAAAGCTAGTGCCAGGGCTGTCCATTAACCAGCCACACTTTCCCCTCAGGACTGATCTGCCTTTTACGATTCTGCTGATGTCTGAAAGTCCTTTCGACTTAACAGTTGTACTTAATAGCAAAGGCTAAAATTGAAGACAGTCCTAAAGAAGTACCGCTAGCAGTACATTGCTCATATCAGAACTCTGAGAACCACAGATTTGCAGGGAGACTTTCTGGAAGAGTGAACGCAGGTCCTAATGCCACTACAAATACCAGCAGTGGTGTGTGTGCTGAGTGTTTCTGTCTTTGTGTGTATGCCTGTGTGTAGAGGCAGGTGTTGATTAAGTTGATTTTCCTTTGTGAAGGAAATAATCACATTGGTATAAAACCAGATTTTCTTAGTACAGTGAAACTTTTACAGACTAAGTGCTCACATTACACACCAAAATCAACTTATTTATGTCCAAGCGCCAACACTGCAATTAAACCTGAATACTAAAGGTTTTAGTTTAGAAAAAGCAACTCATACATTAACATCTTTTGTTTGTAAGGAAAACACAAGAAGAGAGCTTTCAGTGATACAAAGCGCCAACCATGCTGCTCCTTCCTGGGCATGCACAAGGCTGTGCTGTGTGCTGTTCCCTGTATTTATGTGCTGGGGCCTCGTGTCTCACTTGCTGACACAGAGGGCTGTGAGTGAACACTGCGACACACATGACGAGGCCTGTCCCCATTGTCCTGGTGCATGCTATGTTTCACTTAATGTCAATATCATACTTTCAAATGAGGCAAATCTAGTCTCTGTACTTAGCAGCACCATTTCCTCTTTACAAAGGTATTGATTATAACTTAGTATTTTGATTACTGTCTTGATGGTAGGGTCATAATTCATATGTCTGAGAGCTGGGCGACTCTGGGCCACTGGTGGTACATGCATGACTGTCCTTTTGGAACAAGCTGCCTGATGAGACAATAATGCATCCACCACTGGTGGTACAAGCTTCCAGGAATGTGTTAGGAGGGAAAAACTCTGATAAATACAACTGGATGGTGTTATAATGTGCTGCAGGCATTCTACTGTGTCTGATCTTGCCGACCAGTTCCTAATGTCATTCATGATCCACACTCTTAAAATGGCGGGACAGTGTCCAGACACTGGGCTTGGAATAGCTCCGCCCATGGTTTTCAGATTTTGGTTGGTATTTATTTGTACCATGGATATGTTATAGTAAGGATCAATGGTAATGCTGGAAAAGTACTCTTAGCACAGAATTCAGCTTCCTGGGGACCCAGTAAAGAGTAATAATTATTAAAGAGTCGGCTGTTGTAGTTAACACTGTCAGTATCTGTGATGGAGAGGACCTTGAGCTGCTTCACCTTCTGCATTGAAAACCTCACCACCTTTCTCCAGGAGAGTCGTCCACCATCATCTTTTCTGGCTAATGTCTTTTCTTAGGTGCCTCGAGATTAGTCATTCTTACCAGGGAACCTGCATGAATGAAGCTTCAGGTCTGATTGGCTACCACAGATTTGCCACCACGGCTTCAGTGAGAAATCATGGTAATTCTCTATATTAGTAATTTCTGCATGTTTTAAATCCTTCATACATTTTGATAAAATAGGACAAAAGCATATACCCAAATAGATGTTTATTTATGAATCATATGTAGGTACTATTTTACTAATATATATAAATATATATATATATTTTTAAAAAAGAAGGAATTTTTTTAAAAAATGTGACAGATCTGAATTCAGTTGTTTTCTTCTGTGTGCTGTGGGTCACTTTACACACACTCTGGAGTGAGCGAAGGAGAACCTCTGCTCTGAAGGTTTATAATGATTTGTATACATCAGAGTGTCCCTCACTCATCCCTCCATGCCTAAGTTCCCACCTCCAAACTGCATGCCACACGCCAGATTTCTTTCCAGCTGATCGTCGGATTCAGTCTACAGATGAGAACTTTCATTCTAGTTTTCCTGTTGACCTTCTAACTGAGTGGTTTTTAAAAAAAAATCCTAGTTATACTTCTTATTCATTTAGAGAGCAATAAAAATGTCTTTGGCCCAGTCTCAGAACAAGTAAATCAAAATCTCCATGTGCATCTGGTTCCAGGCTGATAGGAAGCTCTTTACTGCCTCCTGTTAGCTCGGTGAAGTCTAGGACCGGAGCAGACAACTGTCCCCCCACAGCTTTGGGCTCATGTCCCCCATGCAAGGCTGCAAGAGTTTCCCTTGCTACTTCCTATCTCCCTTTTTTACTTTGGGTAAAAGTGGCCTGCCCTCCCATCCTCATTCTGGAGAGGCAAGCTGACAGTACCTGAACCAGCACAGCTCAACAGCAACATAACAGTCATCTTGCTGCGAGTGAAAGCAAGCACGGGTGCCTTTGTTCTTCTGTCACTGAAGTTGCGTTGTGTTCCCCAACTGGTAATAAAAAGCTATGGGAGCCAAGGACTACAGTGAGTAATAGGCAGGAAGACGGGAGGGTGGGCGGGGCATGGAGATGTCTGTCTGACCTTCCCAGGTTTAGAATAATCTCTTCATTTGTTTCTACTCCAGAATCCTGCTGAGTAGCTCATTGTTCTCTTTCTCTTTTTCTTTTCTTTTTTGTCTGAGTAGGATAAAAAAAGAGAATCGTAATATTTTTTTACAGCCTAATGAGACATCCCTAATCAGAGTGACAGAAGCCTTTCATTACCCGGAGGACTTGGTGAGGGGTGTTTGTCACTGGGCTTGTGTTTTCATTTGTGTGTATGCCGGCTTCACCACCAAGACGTGTGTTTCCTTCCCTCTCACCTGCTCCTTTGGGTCTTCTTGTGAAGTAATTTTCAAGAAGCCAAAGTCCTCATTCCTGCTTGAGATGCAAACTTATATGTCGTTGTTTAAAGGTGAATTGCAAGTTACACTAATTTTCAGCTACTACCACTGAAGTCAAGGAATATGTTACTTTTCCACTGCAGAGTTTGCCTCCCCATCTCAAGAAGAGCCTAGAGAAGTTACATACTCGTGCTACAACAAATTAATTCAAATATGTCCATTTGACCTCCTCACAGTTACCTCTTTTTCCTGTACGACCACTGTGGACATTCCAGTTATCTCTCAAGTCCGTGCTGCTTCTAGCTACCTGGGACTCTTTACCATGTTTCTGATCATGGGAGTTTCTGTTTGTGGTGGCACCCAGTGGACCTCATATATTGAAGGTGCCACACAACAGTCTGCACTTTGGTCCCATATAGGAGTAATATGACCTCGATACTGGAAATATTTGTTACTTGTTTAAATACTTTGAGTATATCTTTTGTACATGTAGAGCAGAATAGGCATGATCAGATAAAAATGTAGGATCAAAAAATTTAAGTGGTTTGTTTAAAATAATATACCTGATCACAATGGGGTTAGAAAGACATTGAATATGAGAAAAAGATTATGATAATTACAACAGGTGGTGATCAGTAGTTAGTTATACATACAGCACATTGCAGATTAACTGAAAGATAGCCAATAAAGACATGAAAATGTGTTCAGTATATTTTCACATTAGAGAAATAAAAACAACACTGAGATTTTTGTCTTACTCTAGCAAGAATGTGTATCACCCAGGAATCAAAAAACAAAAAATGTTGGCAAGGTTATGGTAAAAAAGATATCTTCCACATTTCCAATGGGAATATAAACTAGAACAACTACTGTGAAAAATTAGTATGGAAACACTTCAAAAAGTAAAAATGGAAATTCCATTCGACTCAGCTCCATATCTCCTGAGTATCTTCCCAAGAGTTAAAAATCACAATATTATAATGTTATAAGCATACCTAAATTCACAGCAGAGTGATTTTTTTTAAATGGTGAAATAGGGACATTTCACATACATAAAATGGTCACATTCAACATTGACAATTTGTACCAGTATATCACATGACTTGAGTCTCATTTTTTCCCATTCCCATTCCCACCCTACAACCTTTACCAACTATATTCATAAGCTTTATTTCCATTTTTTTACCATCATAATTTTTTCTTTCCCTTCATTACTTACCCCTACCCAATTTCCCTTTGAGTAGTTTATATTGTACAATATCTAACTTACAGTTTAGAACTCATTTACATTTTCAGTTTGTCATATCAGAGAAAAATTATGGTATTTACACATCTGTGACCTATTTATTTCACTTATCAGTATGTCTTCAAAGTACGTCCATTTGAGTATGAATGACTCAAACTTGTCATTCTTTATGGCAGAGTAATACTCCATTTTATAGAAAAACCACATCTTCATTATTCAATCTTCAGTTGATGGACATTTGGGTTGTTTCCAAGATTTAGCTATCACACACTGAGCCGCTATCAACATGGGTGCATGTATGTCACTGTGATCTACATCTTTTAATTCTTTCATGTACATCCCTAGCAGGGGAATAGGAGAGTCAAATGGGACTTTAATCCTGGTTTTCTGAGGAGTATCCACACTGATCTCCATAGTGGTTGCACCAGTCTACATTCCCACCAACAGTGGAGAAGGGCTCCTTATAGCCTAACACCATTTGTTGCTGGTTGATTTCAAGATAACAGCCATTCTTTGTGGAGTGAGATGGAATCTCAGAAATTGTTTCCATCTGCATCTCTCAAAGGGCAGTGGTGTTGAGCATTTTTTCATGTGCTTCTTAGTCACAGCAGGATAATTTTGAATAACTAAATTATAGAGGAGAGTTATTTGATTATCAACAGATGAATGGATAAAGAAAATTTTATACAGATGTGTATATATAGCTTGTGTCAAGATGTCCAAAGCCTCATGTGCTCATAGGTGGGAGTTTTGGGAGTTGGCTGGATATGCGTGTGTGATTAAGATGTGTGATGCTGAAATTATGGGTTTGTAATTACTAAACCAGTCCACTGACTGGCTGGGCATCATTCTGGGTGTGAATATTGGAGAGGGATCATCCTGTTTATGGTGGAACCACGAGAAATGTGGGTAGCCTGGAAGGGAGAAAGGTAATGAATTCTGCTGATGCAGCTGTTTGCTGCCTTGCACTGGCCTTGCCCACTGCAGACTGTTCCTCCTCTGCAATGTCCCTCTCCAGGCCAGTCTGCCTCCGAGCTAGCCAGTTACAGACCAAAACCTCTGCAAACTGTGGGGTGAAATGAACCTTTCCTCCTTTAACTTGGATGCCAGGTGTTTTTGTCTTAGCTATCAGAAAAGTAGATTGCATTTTAGTTATGAGAAGGATATATTTGGAGTGTTTGTAGGAAAAGTAATTGATTTTGAGACTCTCATGCTGAATGAAATGAATCAAACATAGAAGGTTAAATACTGCATTGTTTTCCTTATATGAGAAAGCCAAAATGTAATCTAAAGAACAGAATAATGAAGGAAGGGTAAAATTATCAAGATACTTTTCATGCACATATACCAATTTCTTAAGATGAATTTATTAAAAATCACAAACATATATGAGTAACAAACATTTCAGACACTGCTAGAAAGCTATTAAAAGCATAGATTATGCTCAAGTCTTAGAATATGATAAAAATTCAGATCAGATAAAAATGATGAAATGAAGTATAGCAAATATGAAAAGTGGAGGAAAAATAAAGTACTTTGATAGTACAGGGCAACTAAGTTGGCTTGAATCAAAGTACAAATACACAGATACAGATGAAAGTGTGGCGCTTTGGGAGACACCGAGTGTTTTGCTTCCCAGAAACATTAAGTACAAAAGATCATGTGCAAGTAGTGCAGATCATGAAAGACTATATTAAAGTGCATACAAAAAGTTTTATATTTAGTAAGATAGCACAATATATAGGTGTAATTTACTTTACCGGTACCTATGTTTCAAAGAAGTCAAAAGTAGTTTAAGTAGTGTTTTCTGAAATCATTTTCCTTTCAGTGCTCACCTATTTATTGACTGCATACTCTGGCAATACTATCTTTGCCTTTGGTGCCAGCATGCTACAATTTGGGTCTGAATGGTTCCCGCAGGCCGCGTATTAAAGACTTGCTCTCCGTGGGGCCTGTTTGGAGAGAGTGGAGCATCAAGAAAGGTCCTTGGATCACTGGGATTTGTTCCTAAAGGAGACTGTGAGACCTTGAACTGTTCTCTGTCCTAACTCCTGGCTCCTGAGGTAAACAGTTTTGCTGCACCCCACGTTCCCACCACGATATCACACCTTCACTGGGGACCCCAAATAAATGAGGCTGCTAGCTCTTGCATCGTGCAGAGCAGAACTGTGGGCTGCGGGCTAACTGAAAAAGCTTCCTTCTCCATAAGGGATTTGTTTCAGGCACTTTGTTATTGTCTGACAAAACTGACAAATGTTCCCTTCAGTTATCATGGGAGAGCTACTGAAAATAATGTGCATGCAAAATGAAATTATATCTGTACTTCAGAAAGAGGATACAGATAGGGGTGTGGGTAGGTGGGTGAAGTTTGAGACTCACACATGGACACCTACAAGCCTGCCATTATGTGAGAATAAACAAATCATGGAATTAAGGCACTAAGGCAATCACCACATCTGGAAGTTATTAACCTTAGAAGAAAGACTATATGGCAAAGACTGTATGGGAGAAAGAGGAATTAAAATCATTCTCAGGATTCAGTCTTAGATAATAAGATAATGAGGGCAGAAAATGTAGATAAAATACTTTATAATATAAATAGCAATAGTTTTATGTTCATCACTCAGCAAACAATTACAGAAGCTTTAGAGTGATGTGGCAGTCTGAGCTGTCACCGTTTGTTGGCTTTGGTTTTGTTCAGAACTGGAAAAGACTTTCTAGTCCTACTCATTATATATGATCATGTGTAGAAGTTGCTTACAGTCTTCACTGTTGAAAGCGTCAAACTTGACTTCCTTTTCTTCACTACTCATGGCTGCAGATTGGGTTCATAGGGGCAAAGGTGGCAGCCATGGCTGAGTAACCGAAGAATCTAGAGCTGCCGTCAGCAAATTGAACAGACAGCATTCTTTAAGGAAATCACCTGCTAGCTTATTAAAGTTAATTGCTTGCACGTACCAAGTTCCTTAGCCAGAGCTATCAACACCCCTGTGAGAGAAGTGATTAAGACTATACTGAAAGCTCGGGAAATCAAGATGAGTATCAAGCATCTCATGGGGCTTCTTAGCTTTGGGGAAACTACTTCCTACCTCTTCGTTGTTTCTTTCTTTGTGATCTTCTACTATCCCTTAGTCTTATCCCCTATCACTTGGCACCTTTTCTGAAAATGTGTTAATTTTGCTCCAACATTTGGTGAGTGTTTATTAAGTGACTGGCAATTTCTAGCCTCAGGAAATATAATAATGAGCAGCACAGCTTCTGCATTTTCAGAATACTCAGGGTAGAATAGGAGACAGACTTCTGAAACTATTATTACAATATTATGCTAAGATTCTGAAAACACTGTTCTGGACAATACCTTATGGGAAGGCACAAAATCAAGGAAAAACATATTTATGTCTTATTTGTAGTTATCCTACTTTAGGAATTTGGATAGGATGATGAAATAGTGCTTGTATCGGTCAGGATGCTTCAGAACAAATTGCCTTGTATTATCCTGGGGGTTGGCCAATCTGAAATCTGTAGACCCAGTTGGGTAGAAACTCACACAAGAGTTTATGTGAGAATCTTAAATACAAAATGTGCAGTGCAGGCTGAAAATTAAATCAACATTTCTACATGAATCTTCGGGGAGATTCCTGCTTTTCAGGGAAATTCAGTTTTGTGCTCTTAAGTCCTTGAACTTATTGCATGAAATCCATGCTCAGGGCACAATTCCAGAGGGACTTTCCTTTATTGAAGTCAGTGAATTAATCACCTTTTAAACTATGCTTACAGCAACATGTAAAACAAGTATTTGACTAAACAACTGATGTCATAACTTAGCCAAGCTGATAGATATAATTTACAATCACAACACCTATGTGTAGAAACATTCTTTTCTGCATTATAGTTTCCCTTTTCAATTCCCCTTCACAATTATGGCCACAGAGAAACTAAAGTTTATAATAATGATACTCAGGAAGGATGGTTTTGCCCTAGACATATTAAATTAAGTAAATATACAATGGAACTCATGCAGACAAGTATGCTGTCTTATTATTAAACTTCAATGTATTTTATCAAACATACCACAATCTAAAACATTAGGTATACACCTATTGAAGTATAATCAGGTCTTTCTTCTCTACCCCCATCTTACTGAAAAGTGAGGCTCTTTCTTTTGACATAACAAGAGTGTGGCAGTGACGAAATGGAATGTGAGTTAGTCGGTAAAGGTCAGCTTCTTATTGTTCTGGTGGGCCAAGCTGGGTGGGATCCTACAGGTGTGTAAAAGTTCCAACTCCTGGATATACCAGGGCATTTCCCTTCAGATTGCATCTTTAAACTGAATTCTATGTCTGTGGTTCTAGCAAGAATAAGAGTGCTAGATAGCTAAGTAGTGACTTACTGTGATCCCAAAAGAAAGGGCCTCTGCCTAAGTTTTATACATCAGAGGGCCCTACTTGTCACACACGCACAATCATAAATGACTCTGTCATTTGGTATCAACACCAATTTGGTACAGTCTGGAATCCTGATTATCCATTTTCAGCATTAACAGTATTCAAAATCCAGGAAAATGCTTCTGTTAGTCTTTCCCTACATTTTAGAAGCGAAAGACAACACAACTGAAATACCATAAAAGTGTGAAGTCTGAGCGACATTCTATACAGGAGATAAACCTTTCATTTTACAATATGAAGGAGTGTGGTTGGCTTGGTTGTGAACAGTGTAAGAGAAAAAATATCATTTTCAAATGCTTCCTTTAGAGATGAATGCACCACATCATTGCATGACTAATACTACAGCTTGATTTGTACAACATAACTGAACTTTTGCATTATTAGACAGTTCAAACCACTCATGAGTTCATATATAGAGAGAGCTAATGTTAGCATTTAGACAAATGTCCCCAAACTCTCATGCTCTCAGAGGTGGAACCTCAGGAAGGTGTTTGGATCACGGGGTGCTATACTCAGCAGTGGTTTTACTGGCTAATGAGCTCTACAGCTGAATGCTGTGTGGGTGCATCCTGGTTACAGGTGGGTCAGTGGAGGCTGGCCTGGGGGGACACAGCTCCACTCTGGCTCCTCTATTCTCTCTCTCCTTTAGCTGCTGTGACGTGAAGAGCTTTCCTCCAGGACAGCAGCATTCACTATGCTTTGTGCTTGTTAATCATGAACTAAAACTACTGTTGACTATGAGACAAAATACACCCCTCTTTAGGTGTAGTATTTTGTTATAGGAACAAAAAAGAGACTAACACAACTAGAGAGAACACGTATGAGATGTGCTATTAATTCTTTACATTGGCAAGCAAATGGCTACTCAGTGTTAAACAAGGCTGTTCAGTGTAAAGATAGCAGCTTTAATGAAATGGCCTCAAAGTACAATTTGATCCACATTTTCTTGTCACTGTTTAACTTAATAGGTAATTCTTAAAAACACTTGGAAAGAAAATGATTTTGAGTTTCCAATTTACTTTAATTTTAATAAAATATATTTGCATTTCTTATTATTTGAATAAAATTACATTTTATTTGAAATTATTTGGCTAACAATTTCACCCATTTCAAAATCTTGATAACAACATACTTTGATAAAATAAAAATAAGAAATATAAAATTTACTCAACACACGTATATATAATGACTTAGAATTGTTTTAAACTTTATTACTCATATATTACCTTTTAATCAACAAACTCCCACATATGCTATTAAATATTAAATGTAGCATCTTTGATATTTTGCCAGCTTTCACTCATCTAAAAACCATCTTTCATATATTTTTGATTTATCAATAATGATATAGATTAAGGTAGCAGAATGATAGAACTTATTTTATTGAGGTTTCTTAGTTTTATTTGTAAATTTTAAATATTTGTATATTTCATGTGTGGGCTTCTATTTGTACTTGTCCTGGGCCCTGCAACTATAGGCAGCAGCACCGCTAAGCTAGTGGCCTGATGTCTGGGAAAAGCCATCAGTACCCTCAAGGAGCTACGATTATTCCAAGAGAAAGAAGTCACTCTAACTCTTGAACTATGAGTAGGAAGGTTGGCGGCAGGATAGAGTGGTATTTCTGTCTTTTTCTTTAACTTCTTGCACCCAGTAAACAGGATATTTTGTTTTAAAAGCTAAATATATAAAAATGTTAATTCAGGAAAATTATGTAGGTGGACCTGGAAGAACTGGAATAAGCTGTAAATAAATTATTGAAATTAGTCCTCAGAAATCATTCTGCAGAGGGGACACTAGAGCTGGATCTGGGAAGATGAATAGAACTCCTCCAGGTGGATGCATATTGTGTGGGAAGAAGTGCACTAGGAAGAGGGATAAAAAAGCATGCTGCACGCACAATATTTCAAAAATATTCGTATGACTCAAGCTCTAGGTGGGAGGAAGGAAATAGAAAGAGAAGGGTTGAACCATCAGAAGAGAAAGGGCTTGCATGTCTGTCTTAAGAGTTCAAACTATCTTTAACCCACAAGAGAAATTTCATTAAAGAGGCTTTGAGTAAGTGACCATGGGTTTTGCTTTTTAAAAATTGGACTCCACAGCCTTAGATTTCAAATTTTAGTGTATATGATAATCACTTGGAGGGCTCATTGAAACACAGATGGCTAGATCCCACCTCCAGAGTTTCTGACTCAGTAGTTCTGGGGTAGAACCCAAGAATTTGTGTTTCTAACAATTCTTGAGTGATGTGAGGCTCCTGATATGAGAAATAAACTCTATGAACTACTGCTCAAAAAAGTGGGGGTGGATGGAGAATTGCAATGTTTGAAGGACTGAATATGTCTAAAAGTTCCAACTCTTAGACATAGGTATGCAGTGCAGATACAGAACATATAGTGTATAACATGTGCACGATAGATTGGTATAGGATGTACTTAGATACAGTCACATAGTAGTATAGTATAGGGAGGTGCACCTACTGATAAGAGACTAGATAGGGATTAATTGCACTAGATCAGGCCTGATACTGAAGATGTTACAGAAACAGTGAATAAAAGTCTAAATAGGAGTTTTAAGAAATAGTGACCAATTACATTTGGAGGTTCTAGGTGATGAACAGGGTTTGTGACTCATCTTTGGTTGTATGAAGAAGCCCAGGTTTTTAGACTAGAAAGAGAATAAAAGAGAATCAATTTCTACTGTAATTTGAAGGTGCGGATTAACTTAATATCATGCAACAGCTTTGGATACCTAATTTTAGGTATTTTAACACAAAGTAGAGGGAAATTGTTCACTCACAGAATAACCTTAGCTCCATCAACACAAAATGTGCTGGCTCCATTGATGGATGGATGCTTGAAATAAATATTGAGGCTATGTAAATGTATTGCTTATCTATTATAGTGACACACCATGGCTATATCATTTTGGACTGGTTAAAGATTGATTTTCTTTAGGGATTGTGTCAAGTCTATGACTTCATTTTTTTCAGTGGAAGGTAAGGCTGTCAGAATAGACATTTTTCCTTCAGTCTATCCTATAATGTAATGTTTTTGTCCAGGGTACCTTTATACTTTAAAATTTTATTCTGGATTTTATAAGATTAACGTTTCTGTCTTTCATGGGGCAAAGAAAAATGTCTCATTTTTGATATTTGAATGATCAGGTTTTTCAATCTATTTGTGTAAATATGTAAAAATTGTCAACCAGGCTAATAACTTTGTAAATAAAGTGTGTCCTATGCATCTACTTTCACACAGAAATGTGCATAGAGTGATTTTTGTGTAAAGCTTTGCCTTTGGCTGGAATTGCTCATCATTTTGCATCTGCAGGATTTCAGTTAATCAGCTTATTGTGACTGGGTTAATTAAAAAATGTAGACACAGTTCATACATGTGACGCATTTAGTCCATAATATTTATTTTCTTAGTCGTTGACTGTAATTATTAATTAGATTATGCTATCATTTGATAATTGCAATATTCAGGAGACCAAGGATAACCTAGGATACAATGCAAGTTAGAGGTCAGCCTGAGAGCCTGTCTTTAAAAACTACAAAAAATAGATTATGCTATTTTATACAATTTATATTCTATTTACTAGTAGTTGTAGAAATATTAAAATATAAGCAAGAACTCAAATTATACAGGTTTAAACATTACATGAAATGTTTACTCAAGATACATAATTAAAATTTAGAATTATTTATCATTTGTTTTCTAGGATTTTCCCAGTATATTTTAATGCACAAAAAATTATTTTCATTTCATGCCAACATTTAAAATTGAAACTAAATGAGTCAGAATTTACAATATCCTCTAAATCATTGTTTTAATATAGTACAATGGTCAGTATCCATTTATTTTCTTACATATAAATTTGATATTACACTTCATGGATGATCTGATTAACCTCACATATAAACACATTTGAGAGTGGTGCAGATTGTTAATATTACATCCTCCCCCTTGGCCACCACATGAAGTGTTATGGCAGCTGTAGGTGTCTTTGAACAAGAGAATAGAACAAGAAGAGAAAGTGGGTACATTGTACATCCGGAACATAATACTGAATGCGAGAGAATATCGCATGCTACTGAGAGAATGATTTGACAAGTTCATTAATTTGTCTTTCTCTTCCCTGAGCATTTCCATTGCTTCTTGTATCCCCACACTGGGAAACAATGTCCTTCTCCAATCTGAATATATTTTAATATATATATTTTTATATATATATAATATATATAATATATATATTTTAATATATATATTAATTAATATAATAATATATATATATTAATATATATATATATATATATATATCTCCAATGATGTCCTTCTCCAGACAGCAGCAAAACTTAATATGGTTTGGATGCAATCATTTTTGTAAGACATTAAGAAAACAGACAGAAAACAGGGAGAGACAGTCCCTAGAGACCTGAATTTTATTCATGGAATCTGATATGTAAGTGCACAGAAATGCCATTCCATTTAGCAAGGGCAGGGTGTAATGGGTGGGCTTTAAGTGCCAATATTAATACTAGGACTCTAGATAGTTTAAAAAAATACTAAATTATAGCTTTCTTTTTCCTAGCACCATTTATTTGTCTTTCTTTCCTTCTCTGAGGTTTGAGTTCTAGAAATATGTTATTTTACGGAGCAGGTGCTCTTAGTAGCTAATCGAATTAGAGAAATCTAATAATGGGTATAATTAAAGTATAGAAATGCCTTTAGGAGTCTGGAGCTAACAAGAGGGTGAGAGGGTAGAGACACTGGCCTGAAGGAGGATAGTGGCATAGGGAAAATTTATCTGGGTATCTAGAAGGGACTGCGAGGAGCAAGGCAGGTATCTTAGTCCACTTGGTGTACTCTAACAAAATGCCGTAGGCTGCGTGGCTTATCAACAAGACGGAGTTATTTCTCACAGTTCTGGAAGCTGGGAAAGCATGACCAAGGCGTCAGCAGATTGAGTGTCTAGTGAGCAACCCCGCCCTTACCGACAGCCGTCTGATGGTGACCCCACACAGGTGGGTGACGAGGAGACTCTGGAGCTTTTTCCATGCCTGAGGGCTTTTTGCACATCAGCAATTCCCACAGACCTCACATCCCAGTGCCATCCCCTTCAGGGTTAGTATTTCAATATGTGAATTTTGAGGGGCACAGCATTCAGGCTATCACAGAGGAAAAGGGAGATAGAATAAAAGTGAATGGACAGAAATGGGCAAAGATAAGGAAAAGAAATAAAAACAGAGAAATATCTGTGAAGATTAGTGATTAGGAATTTGTGAAACATGTTTAAGGAGTAGTAAGAACGTCCAGCATTACAGTAAAGAAAGCACAAGAGCAGCTGAGGACAAGGTAATACCAGGTGAAGAGGTAAAGTAGAGCCTGAATAGTAAGTAGCTGGAACCAGATGCGGGGTGTCTGGAGAGGGTTTATTGAGAGGGACTTGCATGTGAAATGATGATTCAGACACTGAAGAAAATGAAGGTGGACAAAAGAAGCATACAGAAGATTTCTGAATGCTTTGAGTCAAGTCGAAAGGCAATAGTGAGAGTGAGAGGGGTCAACCTGGAGGATGTCATGGTCAGCTGTGGTGTCTGATGACACTGTTGCCAAGATACAAGCCCCAGAAATCCAGGGCTATTGATGAGCTTCCAACCCAGGAGGACATTTTCATTATTTTCTTTAATTAAGGTCTTTATTGCTCACAGGGCAAAAACCGAACAACAAAAGCCCTGCCAAGCACCATGCTTGGAAACACTTAAAATACCATTCTACTTAATATTGTCAAAAGAAAGAGATTCTCTTGTTTGAGTTACTTTGGGAACCAAAACCAAAAAGGAAAGAAGTCATTAGTGATTAAGAAGAGAGATGGGAGGTGAGACATTTGCAGGAACTAAGGTGGGATTCCCGCCGTCTAATATTGGCAGAGACAGACAGGTAATTTAAGAAGACTTCAACACTCACTTCTGCTTGGCGGGGAAGGGAAATAAGCTACGGGCAGACTTGGGCATCGGAGTGGCTCACAACTGGCAGCATGAGAGCTTTGCGTTTCTCAGGCTTACTGCGTACAGGTAAAACTGTTATGTTGAGGGTTTCAGCAGAAAGTTGGCGGTGTTCCTAGAACACATGGAGAAACTTCAGTTAAGGTATTAGTGTGCTTATAGAAGTTTATTCTGGGGCCGGGGAGTTAGCTCAGTGGTTCCGGCGTCTGTCTTGCAAGTGCAAGGGCCCGGGTTTGATTCCCCGGTAACCACATAACAATCTCCACACCCAGTAGCAAGCAGTACCACATACCACAGTGCTGGGCGTGGTGGCTCACCCCTGTAATCCCAGCACTCGGGAGGCAGAGGCAGGAGGATTGTGATGTGAGTTGGAGGCTGAGCTCAGGGCCAGCCTGAACCACAAAGCGAGACCCTGTCTCAAAAACCTAAAAAAAAAAAAAAAGAAGAAGAAGTTTATTCTGGGTTTTCAATCACAAGCACCCAACTTTTCCCAGTGCTCGCAGGGAGACTACCAAGACAGCAGGTCCTAGATGGTAAAAGAGAGTAAAAACATATGAAACTAATACATGTATAATTCTTTGTTCTCCACCATTATTATCACACAGGCACTATCTCACAAGACATGCTCATACCATGGGCACTATCTCACAAGACATGCTGCATACTCATATGCAGTATACCATAGGAACTGAACGTGAGATGTCTTTTCCATTTGTATCAGAGGAAATGTAAAATAAAATCATGTGGTCTCATAGCATTTTTAGACTAAGAGGTGACTGTGTTCAGGTATCTTTCATCATGGATAGTGTGTGTGTGTGTATGTGTGTGTGTGTGTGTGTATGTGTGACAGACAGACAGACAGACAGACACACACACACACACACACACACACACACACACACACACACACACAGGACAGAGACAGAGACATAGACAGAAACACCAAGAAAGAGAAAGTGGTTGAGGTGGCTCACACCTGTGATCCCTGCACTCAGGAGGCAGAGGCAGGAGGATTGCTCTGACTTGGAAGCTTTCCTGAGCTACATAATGAGTTCAAGGCCAGTCTGACCTACAAAGCAAGACTATCACACAACAACAACAACAACAACAACAAAAAACAAACAAAAATACAGAGACAGTCAGAGGAGAAGAGAGGGAAAAGGGAGGGAGAGATAGAAACAAATATTTACATTACCTTATCTGTCATTTACTAATAATGTCTCTATGTTCTTTTGATATTTGGAAAAAAACATTAAAAGTGCCTCTATGCTAATTTTAGGCATTCCTAAAATTGATGTTACCTTCTTGAAAGACATTGAAATATGACAGCCAAAGGCAGGTCTTGAGGCCATTGAAGCCTTATTCAATATGCAGTTCACACGTTTCCCTTTCATTTAATTCCCCCCTCTTTTTTCATCTAGAATTAGAAGATCTTGTGCTATAAACTTCCTAGGGGAAATCATTGATATAACTTTGAAGTGCATCAGCTTTGGGGCATTTTCAGCACTCATTGTAAATCTCAGTTTGTAGCACATGTTTACTATTTAGAGTCTGAGCATCTGCACAGAACTCACCACCATCCTTCCCCTTCTGAGAATTTTCAGCACATACATGGATAATAAATGTGAGGTTGGAGGATATTAAGGAGTACATTGGGTTTATTTCAGCTATACCAATGTTGCACCTTAATTGAAGGGTGCTAGGGAAATTTGTTTTTGATACTAGAAAGTTTCTAGCCTAATAAAGATGGGCTGGATCCGAGAAGATGGACAGATACAGAGTTTAGGGAGAAGCAGTGAGAAAAAGTGGAATCCTTTGGTAAAATATTGAAAACAGTAAACAAATGAGAAAAGACAGAACTGCAGAAAGTAAGGTCATCCAGACACCCCTTGCTTATGCTGAACAGGGGAAACAAAGCAATGTGAAGTGCACCAGTGGTTTGAATAATGAGAATGAGGGATACTTTGGAGGATATATTATTGCTTAAATCAATACATTTCTTGAACTTCATGGTATAAAGCTGACTCATTTGTATTGTTTCAAGCCTTTCTGAAGTTGCTGAAGGCAAAATGTTAGAATGCATTTGTATTTCATACCTTGTTAAATTTTCTTGGAAAGGCTAATTGCACATTCACTAATGACTTGTGAGACTCATCGTCCCATGCTACTTGATTTTACTGAAAATATACAGTTCAAGAAAGCAGTCACTCTGATGGTTCTATCAGGTAGTCAGAATCAGGACTTTTTGTTGTTGTTGTTGTTGAGAGAATGTCACTGTATAGTCCAGGCTGGCTTCACATTCACAGTGCAGCCCAGGCTGGCAAGTTTGGCTCTCCATTTTTATCACTAACGGTGACCTCTGTTAAGAGAAAGATGAACTAGCCTGGGTTCTGTGGAGTCTAAGAAACTGTCAGATAAAAAATTCTTCAGTGAAAAAATAAATAAATTGAGAAAATATGTGTAGCTCTGAATTAAGTTTAGGAAACATTTACACACCGCTCCTAGGCAAATTGAAATTATTTAACATATATCTTTAATAAATATCCTAAACATATACTACAAATATATTTTAAAGTACATTCAAATTATTATTAAAAGTAGGTTGATGTAAGGGCTATTTGAATTATTTGTAATTTAAGATTGGAAAAATCTTAAAATTGCAATGAAGGAAATAACTCAATTTTGGAAGGTATGTGTCTTTTGGCTTCTTTTTTCTGGTTTACATGTATAAATAGCTTTATACATTTAAATGCTGTCCATTATGTAATTTCACCATGAAGGAGTGATTTGGCTCTAACCTTAATGTAGCATGCAGAGAAAGAGCAGATGGGGGAGACACCATCCACCAGACTAGGTCTGCCAGTGACTGCTACTGCCTTCCACAAATTCTTTAATGGATCTCAATACTTACATCTGTTAATGTGAGTATTTGCCAGATGGTTTCTGAAAGTCCTTCCAATTCTAAAAGTCTGTGTTGCTGTGATTGTTCTTAATCTCTAAGCGCTGGCTGATGGACATGTGAACTTTATTTTTATGACTCCACTTTTGGGGCAGAAGAGCAACATATGGTGTTACTAGCATCCATCTTCATTTCTAATCAGTTGGCGTTTCTGATATTATCATTGTACTTTGTTGTTCACTAGAAAAGTGAAATTTTAAGGTTAGGATTCTCATTTGGTTATTATGGAAAATCTTAGTGAGGCTTTTCATTGTTATAATTCTTACTACATTTCATCCTCTTAATGTCTAGTAAATCATATTTTATAAGCCTAGGAAGCCTGGAAATGTAGGCTATGTAATGTCCAGGCATAAAAACATGTACTTTTTATCTATCTTCAATCCTCACTTGTGAGAGCCAACAGCAACTTTAGTCTTCACACTTTTTGTAGAGATATAAATGAACGCAGGATTAACGCATCAGAAGGAGGCAGGAAGCAACTTTCTGCTTAAATTGGGCTACTCATAAACTTAGGTATTTATGTAATGTAATATTTTTTCTTACTCACTTTAGTGTTCTCTAATTTCTGAGGACTTCTATGTTTTAAAGGGATAAGGACCACTAATCTTTCATGTCACTGACATTTGCTGAAAATCATTTACCTTGCTAGTCCACAGTCATATAAGTTACTGTGAATCAACACTTGTTCCTGTCCAGAGAGACCTATCTTAGTGGTGTTAAGTCCCCACTTGACAAATGGGGATTATTTTCCTGTGCCACCTCTTGCAACAGAAAAGTCAATAACCTATTGTAGGTTTGTCTGAGGAGGCACAGAGTCCAAACATTCCAGTTTATCCCAGGTAAGTACAAGACCTCTGACTTGCTCATTTATCCTCTTGGTTTGTACTGGAGAAAATAGGATTGGCAAGTGCTTACCCCAGACCCTTTCTAATCCTCATACGGAGATGGACTTTTGATGCTTAGGAGCGACTGCTTCTACTTTATGTCCCTTTCAAAAGGGGATAAGATAGATTCAAAGCTCATTGGAGTTAGAGAAGAAAGAAAACATGAAAGACAGGAAAAGGAAAAAGAGAAAACAAAAACTCATTGCTCGAGTCTGGGGATTTAGCTCAGTGGTTCCGGTGCCTGCTTTGCAAGTACAAGGGTCAGGGTTTGATCCCAGTAACCTCATGCAACAATGCCCTGTGTGAAGACTCATGCCTACCAGCAATCAGTACCACATACCACAGTGGTGGGCGTGGTGGCTCACGCCTGTAATCCCAGCACTCAGGAGACAAAGGCAGGAGGATTACAGTGAGTTCAAGGATGAGCTCAGGGCCAGCCTGAACTATAAAAGTGAGACCTTGTCTCAGAAAAAAAACAAAAGCTTATATCTTAATATTTTAAATTTTTTCTACTCTATGAAGAATAATTATATACATGGAACTTCTTGCTACAAGTGGGGTGGATTCCTAATTCAGGAAGCTGAGGCTAACAATCGACAGGAAACTTTTAAGATGGATGTCTGCTTTTCCTGGTTGCCAGAGTTGATAGTGTTAGGCCCCTTCTAGCTCAGAATTTAATGATGCTTGATAAAAATTTTATGTACAGGGATTTTATCTTTCTTAGAATTTCCCAGTAACCATCTGGTTCCATGTCATGGAATAAATTACATTTTTTTTCCTGGTGCTGAGCATCAAACTCAGGACCTTGTGCTTGTGAAGCACACATGGCACCACTGAGCTACACCCCAGCTAAATTACTTTTCTTTATCCCTTCAAATTCATATGTTGAAACTTTAAGATCTTGTGCTTCAGATTGTGACTGTATTTGGACATGAGGCCTTTAAAACAGTGATTAAGATAAAATGAGGTTGTTAGAAGGGATTTTAATATCATATGACTGATGCCCTTGTAAGAGGGAAAGTTTGGTCACACAAAGTGAAAGCAGAATTGTATACAAGCACTTAGGAAGGGCTGTGTGAAAAAAGAGCAAGATGGCGGTCTACTGAAACCTCTGGAGAGAAGATGGAAGAAGGAAGCTCAGCATATCAGAATGTAAACTAAAACCTTTTAGCTTCTAGAACCATAGAAAATAGAGACACATTACTATTTCATTACTGCAACTGGAGGAAACTAAGACACGTCTGTATAACTATCACATAGGGATATTTTGTAATTTTAGGCATTGTATAAACTTTCTCCATCAGGGAAGGCAACTGTCAGAGTTGGTGCTCAGTATTACTGTTGAATTTGCAATTAGTGACAATAATCACTTCCATTGTATACTTGAAATTTTACTGCTTCTATTTCTACTTTTTACTAAAGTTCTTTAGAAAATAGAAACCTGCAAATACCCTCAGCTGGGTGACTGTGTTTTGGGACACAGTGTGTATGAGGTGGACATAGTCTAAGCCAGAATGAAAGTAACCTCCGCAGATAGTAAAAAATGAAGTTTGCTGTAATGACATGAACTTTTCCTTCATAATATTCTCATCCAGAAACATTAATTAGAGAAAGGATATGTAAAGATTTTTTTTTTGTATTAGTGGAGATTGAACCTAGGGTGTTATACTGAGCTACATACCCAGTTCTTTTTTGTTTTTTAAATTTTATTTTCATTATGAAACTGAGTCCTGCTAAGTTACTAAGTTTTCCAGGCGAGGCTTGAATTTGCAATAGTCTAGCCTCATCTGTCCAAAGATCTGGGATTGCAAGTGCATGCCATTATATCCAGGGGAATGACATTTTTGTTTTAAAAATAAACATCATTAAATGCTTACATTGAAAATATAAAATACCTTTTCTGGCTTATTTTAAACATTCTTCTGTGTTTTTGTATTGATGTCTTAATCCTCTCCTTTTCTTCTGTACTAATTCTATTGACTGTATATCCTTTTGAAATACTTGTTTTTTCTGTAAACTTCACATTTGGTTCTACTGATCTATTATTGTGCTTCAATTTTTTTTCTTCCTTATGTGGTCTCTAAGCTAAGATTTTGCTTTATTAATCTTTTGTTTGGGCACTTCCCCCTCATATGGACTCTTCTTGGTAAGAAGGACTGTTACAGATTTATCTTTCATAATTTATTATGTTTGAAGAAAAAGGGATAAGCTGTCTATCAGTGCATTCAGGAAGTAATACTCCTAAGGTACATGCTAACTTGCTTTTTTCACTTCTATCACTTTATAACTTACACTATTTACCATTCTTATATAACTGATGGAGGAAGCCGTGACCCCTGTCAATGTGTCTTTCCTCTTAATTTGCTGTTGCTCAGTGCAGTTATGTGTATAGACAATGTGCTCAGTCCACAGAGGGATCTGGCTTTGAAGACAGAAGTAAGGCTGGGATAAAAAAGTTCTTGTTGGGTTTGCATAAGAAGAGTCAAAAACACATGTTCCAATAAGTAAATATAAGATAAGCTATCTTCTGAGAACGATGACTAGGTAAAACTGCATAAAAGCAGCATTTTAGAGATGGTAAATATCTTGAATGTCAGAAAAGCAAAAAAGGAAATAATAAAACAAGAATGGAGGGAGAGAAAATAAAAATGAGAAAAGAAAGAGAACTAGTTTATTCAAATAAAGACTGAAGGGTTTAGAGTGTTTTGTAGATAGCAAAGAACTTGGACACTTTTTATACTCTGATGATATACAGAGTATTAATGTGTTTTCTATAAAGGGAAATTAAAGATGGTGCTCTCGCTTTAACATACTTGTGCTTAGGTGGGTTGTTTTGCTTATGATTAGAAGATGGTTCATTTCCAAGAAAAAAATGTTTTGTTTCAAATGGGAGATGGGTAGACATAATAGACTAGAAATAAAGGAATGAAAGCTAGGATAAAATCAGTATAATTATGGGTGATATTATTTTAGTAATTCAAATCAGTATCCTGAAAAGGACAAGAATGACTATGATAAAAAATTAAAAGAAAAAGAGTAAGAAAAGATAACTTGTGAAATTAAAAGGAATTACACTTGTGAAGAAGACAGAATACTTCCATATAAAGAGAACTGCAAGCCCAGATGGCTTCCGTGGTGAATCCTAGGAGACATTTAGTTAAGAAAGACTACCAGTCTACTCAAATTTGCAGCCGAAGGATTACTTCCTGACTCTCAGTGTTGCTGTATTACTGCAACTAAAGGCAATACGATGTATAGTTAATTCATAAGTAGACATACCAACATCTTTCATGAATAATAGGGCCAGTATTTATTTTTAAATTGTGAACAAATTAATTCTGCAATGTCTATAAAGATTAATATATGGTGAAATGAGATTTAGTCCAGCAATATCTGGCTGGCTAACAGTAAACAGAAATATATATAATATCATCGTATTAACAAACTGAAAAATTTTTACAAAATCATAGTCTAAACAAACACAGATGCACAAAAAACCCACTAATGAACAGTTTCAATATACCTCCTTGGTAAAAGTATCAGCAAAATAAAAATAGGAACTTCAACTTATTAAGAAACTCACTTAATTTTGAAAGACAGGATGCCTTCCCTCCTACACTGTGGACAAGGCAAGAAACTCACTTAAGAAGAAACTCACTTAATTTTGAAAGACAGGATGCCTTCCCTCCTACACTGTGGACAAGGCAAGGATGTCTCCTTTTGCTACTTCTTTTCAACATTATACCAGATGTTCTAGCCAATACAATAAAGTAAGAATAGGAAATAAATGGCATTCAGAATGAAAAGAAGCAAAACTTTGAAGGTGATGTGATCATTCTCACAGAAAATGTGATATAACCTCCTACAACTGCATGCTAGAAATAAGTCATTGCAAATATTTAGTTCACAAGGCAATATACAAAAATCAGTAGTATTGATGTATACTATTAAGGGAAATGAGAAATAGACTGAAATAGTAAAGCCATTTATAATGATATAAAGTATGAAGTATAAATCTATACAATACCAACAGGACCACCTCTACACAGAAAACTATAAACCATTACTAAGAGGAATTAAAGAAAAGAAAATGCAAATATTCAAAGGTTAAGACACTTACCAATTTTAGAATGTCTGTTTTTCCCAAATGATTTTATATTTAATGACATCCCAGTGAGTATTTTTCTAGAAATTAAAAAAAAAAACAAACTATTTCTAATTCCTCAAAAAGCTAGGATTGGAGGTCCCATTTGACCCGGCCATCACTCTGCTAGGTATGTACACAAAGGAATTAAAAGATTCATATCACAGTGACATATGTGCACCCATGTTTATACCAGCTCAGTTTTTGATTGCTAAGTCTTGGAAACAACCCAGATGTCCATCAACTGGAGACTGGATAAAGATTCTTTTTTTTAAGGTTTTTTTGAGACAGGGTCTCGCTTTGTGGTTCAGGCTGGCCCTCAGCTCAGCCTCAAACTCACATCACAAATCCTCCTGCCTCTGCCTCCCGAGTGCTGGGATTACAGGCGTGAGCCACCACGCCCGGCACTGTGGTATGTGGTACTGGTTGCTGCTGGGTGTGGGTCTCCGCACCCAGTATTGTTATGTGGTTACCGGAGAATCGAACCCTGGTCCTTGTGCTTGCAAGACAGGCGCCGGAACCACTGAGCTAACTCCCCGGCCCTGGATAAAGATTCTTTTATAGAATGGAATATTACTATGCCATTAAAAATGATAAGATTGAGACATTCATACTCAAATGGATGTGTACCTTCAAGATATCCTCATAAGTGAAATAAATAGGTCACAGATGTGTAAATATCGTATCTTTTCTCTGGTATGAGAAAAGGAAGTCATAAATGAGTTGTAGTATGTATAGTTGATATTGTGAAATAGAAAATATTTAAAAGGGAAGAGAGTGTAGGGGTAAATAATGAGGGGAAAAAGAATGTGATAGTAATGAAGAAAAAAGGAAACAAAGATTATGTATATAGGGGGTGGGGTTGCAGGGTGGGGATAAAGGGGAAAAATGAGAATCAAGTCATGTCATATTCTGGTACAAACTCTCAATGTTGAATGTGATGATGATGTGTATTCATAATGTACCAATAAAGATATTTAAAAAAACTATTTCTAAAATTTCTGTGAAAATCAAACAACCTGAAATATTCAAATCTTTGAAAATGAATAAAAGTAGAGCACTTACACTGAAAGATTTTAAGAATTTCTTATGAAACTAGAGTAACTAACAATATAATATGAATTGAAAATTAAAGAAATAGATCAACAGAAGAGAATAAAGACCATATACAGTCAATGTGTATGCAGAAAACTGATTTTTTAAAAAAATACAATGGTAATTCCATGGACAAAAGATGATAAATTTGCCAAATGGTGTTGAAAATATGGTTAGCCACACAAAAAAGAATTTAAACTCATACAGCGTAGCAGAATGGTATACTCATTTTAAATATGGGCAGTTTATTTTATACTAGTTAATGTAATACAGATGTTTAAAAACAGTAAGAAAATATGGAAATGTGGAGAAAGAAGAATGATAAAATGCAGAGCACAATTAATTAACTGGATCATGTTCTGTGTAAGAAAATGCCATGGCTTTCTTCATACCTAAAGTATATAAATTTTTCTCTAAAACGACCTGGCTTGCTTTTTATTACAAGGATAGAATTAAGAGATAGGGTAGAATTATTTCTGCTTCTGTTAATTTGTCATGGTGCCAAAATACAAGAAGCATCTTGAGAAGTGAACAACCTACAGAAGGAAAGGTCTTTCGACTGTTATTAATTTAGAATCAGTAACATATTTAAAATAAATTGAATTTGTCACAGAAATGGGAAAAAAGCTCTAAGATTCATAAGGCACAACGGAAGATGATGAATAGTCAATAGGATCTTGATAAATAAAATTGGAGGCATCATACTCCATATAGTACTATACTACAGGGTCCTGGTAATCAAACAGTATATTGTTTACAAAAAGACTGATAAATAGATCAATGAAATGGAATAGAAGTCTTCCAAATAAACTCATGTGTATATGGACATCCAATTTGGGGAACATTGCCAGAAATATGCATTGGTAAAAAGGATAGTTTCTTCAGTAAATGATGGGGAAATTAGATACACACATGCAAAGGAAGGAAACCAGAATTTTATCCTTCAACAGTCATAGAAATAAACTCAAAATAAAGACCCAAAGAGAAGATATGTGACTCTGAAATTTAGGAAAAATGTAAAGAAGAAAATTTCTTTTGAATCAAGCATTCAGTGATTTTTGGACATTAAGTCAAAAGCAAAGCCCATAAAAGCAAAATGAACAAGAAGATACACAACAAACAGTAAATTCATGCTCATAAGACTAAGTCAACACAATCAAAAAACAAATATGAAATGGAAGAAAATAAATGTGTAGCACACATCTGCTACAGGGTTCTTAATATCCAAAATAGTCAAGAAACTCGGGCCGGGGAGTTAGCTCAGTGGTTCCGGCGCCTGTCTCGCAAGCGCAAGGACCCGGGTTCGATTCCCCGGTAACCACATAACAATACTGGGTGTGGAGACCCACACCCAGCAGCAACCAGTACCACATACCACAGTGCCGGGCGTGGTGGCTCACGCCTGTAATCCCAGCACTCGGGAGGCAGAGGCACGAGGAT
>PVIR01000080.1:122322-150463 GCA_004026965.1 Petromus typicus | reverse complement strand
GCAAGAAATGGAAATCAAAACCAATATGTGGTACCATCTTCTCCCTGTTAGGGTGGCTGCTAACAAAAGCATAAAGAGAAATGTTAGGAAAGTTTTGGAGCAAAGGAAGCTCTTGTACATTGATGGTGAAAATGCAAATTGAAATAACCATTATAAGAAGGTACAGAGAGGATTTTTTTAAAATTAAAAATCTGATTATCATATGACCATATGTACATTCTTATGCTCATTATAACATAATTCCTAGTTACCATAGTATTAAATTAACCAAAGTGTTTACCAGTGGATGACTGAGTAAAGAAATTTTCCTACAAGCGCACACACAAGGAAGGTTTTTCAACTTTAAAAATGGAGATCCTGCTGGCTTTGACAATATAGTTGAACCTAAAATACATTATGCTAAATCAGATAAATAAAGCACTGAAAGAAAAATATATGATCACAATTGTGTTTTGAATCTATAAAAAACAAAATAAAAGTTAAAGCACATAGAAGCAGAAAAGAGAATTGTAATTGTCAAAGGCAAGGAAAGAAGAGGAACTGAGTGAAGAGGTCAAAGACCACAGTTACATTAGGCAGTATGAGTAGATTTTTAAATCTAATAATATAATGTGTAATGGAAATTTGCTAAGGAAGTAAACTTCAGATGCTCTTATGCTTCCCAGAAAGGGTAATTATGTGAGATGGTAGTTACATTAAGTTGTTTGACTATAATAACCATTTTATTATGAATATCAGAACATCATGCTGTATATCTTAAATATATACAATATGATCATTTTAAATTAAATGTCAGTGTATGTAATACAACCATCAACAATAGAAACAGTGTGGATCATATTCCCTGACCAGGTCCTTACCTTTAAATATTCAATCTGAGATATAATTTTTCAATTTGCAAGTAAAATAGTGTATTCTTAGCCTTTTGTGTATACTGCGTATTTCTAATTATTCCTCAGTATGACTTTGCAGATCGCTTCATAGCCCATTTTACCTAGAGTTATAAACTTTGTGAAAGTTTTCTCTGATAAATTGCTCATAGTTCCCAAGACTGAAGATACCTAGTTTCTTTGTATTGCTCTCAAATGTTTTCTGACTTGTTTCTGACACAGTGACCTTCAGGCTGGCCTGACAACTGAGAGGACTCCGTCCTTACTCCCTGCTGCTTCTAACACAGAGCTGAGGGACATAGTTTCCATTGTAAACTACTTGGGTCTTAGTTTACCAAAGATTTGGAAAAGAGGTAGCTTGGAATTTCTTCCATGTAGATATTAAAGCCCATAATCTTGGTTTGATTCTCACTTACTTTGTTGTTCAAAGTGGTTTAGAAGGATGGTTGGTGTTTTAAAATTGGTTTTGGCATATGTTTTTATCACAATCTTGTCAGAATTCCTTTTAGGCCACAACAATAGAATATCTATTTGATTGGCAACTGAGATTCTTATTTGTTGAGTAAAAGAAAGCCATCTACCAAAAGTTTACTACTTCTGGTATTGTCTATTTGTAGTTCCTGCTTCATAGAATGTTTGCCAACAAATGGTTAAAATTCTTTGATTTTTAAGCTTGAGAAGAATATTGGGAATCAGTCCAGTTTTTTCTGCCTCCAAACTCTTCTGAAAATATTCATCCATCTGCCTTAATTCCTACTGTTTCCTGCATTTTCACTTTGACTAAGAAGTCATGAATATAGTGTGGAGGACAGAGGCTCCAGAGTCGTGCTGCTGACATTAAAGAGATGTCCTCATAAGTGAAATAAACAGGTGACAGATGTGTAAATATTGTATCTTTTCTCTGTTATGATAAAATGAAGTTGTAAATGAGTTGTAGTATGTATAGTTGATATTGTGAAATAGAAAATATTTAAAAGGGAAGAGAGTGTAAGGGTAAATAACGAGGGGAAAATGAATATGGTAATAATAAAGAAAAAAGGAAACAAAGATTATGTATTTGAGGGTGAGGGTGCAGGGTGGGAGGAAAGAAAAAATGAGAATCAAGTTGTGTCATATTCGGTATAAACCCTTAATGTTGAATGCGATGATGATGTGTATTCATAATGTATCAATAAAGATTAAATTTAAACAAAGAAAAAAAAAGAGCTCTTCTGCCTGCGATGAACTGCATAATGCCATGTTACTGAGCTTCTTTGACTTTTGTTCTTTTATCTATAGAGTGAGAATAATAAAATCATGCCTCAAATATTGTATGAAGGATTGAATGAACATTCATGAAAGCCCTTTGGCTAGTTCCTGGCTCCTAGTAAACATGATAAGTGTTGATAAAGAACAGGTCTCAGTTTTATTTATTAGAATATAATCTTAGAACTACCATAAAACATAAAGTTTAGCTACTGCCGACATATATTGTGTGTT
The DNA here is from genome assembly GCA_004026965.1 of Petromus typicus. Lineage (NCBI taxonomy): Eukaryota > Metazoa > Chordata > Mammalia > Rodentia > Petromuridae > Petromus > Petromus typicus. The sequence goes on along the minus strand of PVIR01000080.1, from coordinate 148,094 downwards.
GTGTACAAATGCATGTAAATATGTAGACAGATGGGAAAATTTGGAACATATAAAGTGTATGTTGTACTGGTATTCAAATCAGTGTCATTAATTTTTGTTTAGTTTAAAAATGGGAATTATTAAAATAACAGCAATATTTTTATTAATACTTTCAAATATAGTCTCTAATATCAGTACATTCTTTGTAGCATAAATCTCAGTTAAATTCTTGGGTACTTCTCTTTATCTCTTATGCTATTTATTTTGAGCTAATATAATCACGAGTTTAATGCTATGGTCCGATCTCTCAGTCCAGGTCTCCCACACTTTATCTCTCAGTAATGTAGACTTTAGGTCCTCATATCAGAATGAGGCTATCGGTTAGTTCAGGATTTCATTTTCTTCAAGATTTTGCCTTAAAGTGTACTGTTTTTTCTGTTTTTGTACAATCTCTCCTATTACATTAGTATAATATATGCTAGAAATAATACATGTGTGATGCTGAAGAAAATTGTGAATCTTTAAAAAAAATTTAATGTGAAATAAGTACATTTTATATGCATTTCCTGACCACACTCAACATTGAAAATGTGTACCAGTATGTGACAAGACTCGATTCTCATTTTATCCCATTCCCCTACCTACCCTACAATTCCCACCTGCTATGCAAAGCTTTCCATTTTTATATTAGCATCACAAGAAAATTGTGAATCTTATGCAAGAATCTCTTTATCATGCCATCATAAAAGTGTCGCTTGACATTTTTTGCAGTTGATGCCACAGGCAGTTCAGGTCTTACTTGTGATATCACCTCCAGGTAGCTTGTGTAGGCCATGGGTCGAAGGGATAAGAATACACACTCACTGTAAGACGGAGTCACATTTCTGGCTAAGAACACGAGTCGCTTCAGCTCAGGCTGGACATCTGAAGGGGTGATGTGCTGTGTCAGCATAACTGCCATGGCTGTCATGCAGAAAAGTCCTTCACCAGGTTTAGAAGACTCAGTTCTTGAAAGATCATTTCTCCCTCACCTTCCGCCATGTTTATTTCTGGAAAATTTTACATTAGGGACATTTGTGGCTCTAGGAATGTTTATATATTGGCTTCTCGTTCTTAAAATCAGTTGTTATTAAGACTTTGTTGTGCCATGGGTAAAAAGCAAAGCTGACTTCCATATATTTTGAAAAGAAAACACTCCTCTTTGCAGATTTTTAAAATTCAAAAGTCTCATTGTCTGGAAATGATATTCAAAACAATCACCTATTTGTTATGCCCACAAATAACAACTTGGTTTCAGAAATTCAAAACATAGTGGTGAAGCAGGCAGTGGCCTGAACCAGGCTGCAGTACATATGGTGTGAGGGGAAGCGGAGATCCGTGATGAGTTAGTGACCTGACTGGCTGCAGCTCTGGCTTTAGTTGACTTCCTTCACAGATCCTTGAAAGCTGCTTCAAAGAGGTGGTTGCAGGACAATATCTTTTCATGCACTGAGAATGTAACTTTTTAAAAAAGTTTAATGTTTTAATTTATAATCACATTAAAATTCATAAAAAATTCATTGAGCCTTTTTAAAGCTTGTGATCATTGCAAGTGTTGCAATTCTAAAACTATCATTTATGTAAATACCACTCAGCATATTTAGTGCCTATGAGGGTTTTTGTACATATTTTAAAGATTAATTTATTGGGGGTGTATTTTCCTGGATAGATATAACATATGTAGCCTTATACATTTTCCCAGACCTTAATACATCTTCTCCTGATATTCATTAGAAAGTCTTGCTTCCTGATATCAATGTAATATTATATATGCACATATATATATGAAAGTGATAAAAGACTTAACTTTCTTCTGAGATTTTCTTCATTAAATGATGAGAATGAAACCCTAGTTATTTCAGTCTCTTGAACAATTTTTAAAAATTCAATATAGACATCTTAAAAGTTTGAATATTCAAAAACTACTGAGAATCAGTAATTGAATTGATCTATGCAATCAAAAATCTGGCCTACAAAGACATTTTAGATGACTGAAAGACATTCTCATTCTAACTAGAATTAGTTAAATCTTCCCATCAGCATTTCTTTTGCAAAAAAGAATATGCCTAACACTACATTGGGTGATGAGATCATAGAGGGGAGCAGTAACCTAACAGTTGAGACATAGCCATAGAGTCTTCTCCATATTTATTACCTTATTTATGTTAAGAGTTTTTATGACATATTATTTAAATATGGACTGCCAGCTTCAAGGTCTAAACAGTGGAGAATCAATAATGAGATGTTATATTTTCAGTTTTGTACCTCTTTTTCACAGGAGTATGTGCCTATGAAGAAAGCAGAGAAGTGCTACCATACAGAACATTTCTTTACTGTAAAATTAAAAAGAATCATTTCTTGAAATATTGTTCACATCAAAATAAATTAAGAAATTCAGCAAATGTTACTTTGAAATCAACAGTAAAGTTCTTAGGAATATCGATATTTTTGTTAAAAGAACACTTTAATACTGATAAAATTATTTGCTTTATTGAAGCACTTCATATACATTGTGTATCAGTTCTCCATATGTCATAGTTCAGAAGGGGCCACAATTTATGTGCATGAGGTGCATGTGAACTTCTGACTGACCTGAAGGTCTGGCAAAAGTATTGCTCTTGTTTAGAGTATAGATACTTGAAAATTAGTGAGAAAACAGATCTTATTTTCCTCCTCTACTTCTCTTCCATCTGTTTTTAGATGGGCCAGACTGTCCCCATCAGCCTGAGCCACACTGAGAGACCTCAGGAATGACATGGCATCAATACTCTGAGTATTGGAAACTGTCCAGGGCATGCTCTGAATCAGTCATACTTTTTTTTTTTTTTAACAGGGTCTTGCTTTATAGTTCATGTTGGCCTTGGACTCTGTAGCCCAGGTGAGCCTCAAACTTCCTGCCTCTGCCTCCTGAGTGCTGGGATTATAGACCTGAATCACCACACCTAGCACTGTGGTATGGGGTGCCGGGAATTGAACTCAAAACATTGTATTTACCTAGCAGAATCCAGAGCCACTGAGCTAAATCCTTATCCCCTCACTCATACATTTTTAAACAAGACTCAAGTTTCTAAAATGAGGTGAATTTCCTTTCTAAAAGGAAGTTTTTCAGCTTTGCTTCCTTATGTCTTTCCCAAATCTATAGGGGGATAAAGTTTTCCTTGCACCAAGTTCTAGGAGTGATGTCTATTGTGGACACAAAGCCCTATCAACCAATGGCTAGCATGCCAGGGCAAGCTGTGCCTATGCCTTTGTGTGCCACAAAAGGGACTGAATGAAGAATGGATTCTATAATTAGTGCTAGGGACATGAACGTTGCATGTACTTTTTTGTTTGGTTTAACCTTACTTAAACCTCTTATTTCCTGTGAGAAGTAGAAATTTCTGTTTCAAATTTAAAGTGAAGAAACTAAAGATCCAATTTTCACTAATGAGAAAACTAAAATTTTTGTTTTGCCCAAGAAAACACACTTTGTGAGCAGGAGAACCTGTATTTGTCTGACCCTTAAGTTCCAGGCTGCACTTATTTTATTTTCCAGCCACAGGGCCAGGGAGACAGGTCCCAAACAATGTGCTTGCACTTCTCTTCTGGAGAAGAACCAATGATATGTCCAGCTTTACATAGCCATCTATTTAATGTGCTTTTTTTGGAAAGGAAACAAAATCTCTTGAAACATCTTTGGCAGTTTTTCAATGACATTGAGGTGTCAGAACATTTTGGGATAATAATGTATTCAGTTCCTTCAGGTGTCATGGAACTTTGAGCAGTTGTATACTTTGTAGTTAGCATATAGCCAAATACATCTCGTTGGTTCAGTTCAAATGAAATTACCTTAGTGAAGACAGTTGATACCAAAACAACCTGTGCATAGTAATAATAGATGGATTCTAAAAGGAATTTAAAATAATTGCCAAGAGGTACAGGAGAAAGGACCAGATTAGAGAGAGGCATTTCTGGTTTGTTGGTGAAGGCAATGAGAGCCTATTCTTTCCCTTTCGCTCTCAGTTGCCCATTGTGCTTTGTCTGTTGTGATCCTGTGGAACTCAAAAAGGTAGATTGTGCTGCAATGTGACTTTGTGCCAGGGGAAAATCATGCCAAATTCACCTCTTTTTATACATCTTGAAATAAGAATGATTCATATATTTTTGAATGGTTGAAAAATAATAAAAAGAAATGAGGTGAAAATTGTATGAAATTCAAATTTTAGCACAGAATTTTATTGGAATTCAACTGCATGTAAGTTCTTCCCTTAACTTTTTCCTAGATTCACTATTAGTGAACCACAGTTAAACATCTACCCACATACATGGGCACACTCACACACATACCTCTTATTTCTTATCTTACAAGAGTAGCTTGTAAATTCCTAAGACTTCTTTGTCCAGTTTCCCTTTTTACAAATTTTTGTGGACTTCAGTGTCATCAGCTTTGTCCTTTTATCCAAGGCAGCTCTATTGCTATCCCTACTTATTTAGTACCTAAAAATTTAAAGCAATAGCAGATGCATAAGATGTTTTCTCCCCAGTGTCTTTTATATTGTGTTTGTGGGAAAAGGTCACAGTTCTGGAAGTTCTGTGCAGCTCCAGTTGCATTTTGCTACATTGATGCTTCCAATAACAAGAGTTAATGTCTTATTTAGTTGAATCTACTTGTTATTTATGATGTAGAAAATTATAGGACTCCTCATAAGATGACATTCAGTATTCATTAATATCAAAGAGCAGCAGAATGTCAAAATTATCAGTCAAACTGCTCCAAGGACACTTAGACCTCTAGAAAACTGATGACAATACTCTGATGTGATACAACTAATATCAGACCTTGCATTTCCTTTTGCTATATTAATTACAACTTATTCATAAATATTGGTATGATTATTCTAAGAATCATTTTAACCTCATCCAGGTAAAAATGATTTAGCTGAATGTGACAGTAAAATACTGAGATGGAGTCAACACATAGCAACTTCTTATGTTTGATGTCCCGGTTATGGGACTAGCTTTATGGGAGAACTGTTTAGGCCACTAAATTTTTAAAATTTAAAAATTTTTAAAAATTTATATCTTTAGGGGTACATTATGAATTCACATCATGATAGCATTCAACATTGAGAGTTTTTACCAGTATGTAACACAACCTGATTCTCTCTTTTTCCCATTCCCCACTCATCTTGCACCCTCACCCCCTCTGTACATAAGCTTTGTTTCCTTTTTTCATTACTACTGCATTCTTTTCCCCCTGGCTATTTACTCCTACACCCTCTTTCCTTTTAAATATTTTCTGTTTCATAATATCAACTATACATACTACAACTCATTTATATCTTCATTTTCTCATGCCAGAGAAAAGATACGATATTTTCACATTTGTGAACTATTTATTTCACTTATGAGGATGTCCTGAAGATACTTCCATTTGAGTATGAATGACTTAATCCCAACAGCATATTTCACAGATCTAGAGGAAAAAAATCCAAACATTCATCTGGAACCACAAAGACCTAAAATAGCGAAAGCCATTCTAAGCAACAAGGACATGGGTGGGGGTATTATGATCCTGAACCTGAAACTATACTACTACCTGAAACTATATTACCTCTGTGATAAAAACTGCATGGTACTGGCGAAGTATCAGATCTGAGGATCAGTGGAGTGGATTAGAAGATCCAGAAATTAGTCCAGATACACTGAGTCACCTCATCTTTGCCAAAGGAGACAAAAATCCTTGATGGAGGAAAGGTAGCCTCTTTAACAAATGGTGCTGGAAAAAGTGGGCTTTAACTTGCCAAAGACTGAAGTTAGACAGATCTCTTTCACTGTTTACCAGGTTAAAATCAAAGTGGATAAGAGACCTAAATATGAAAATAGACACACCAAACCTGCTGCAATACAGGTTAGGTAAAACTCTTGAAGACATTGGCTTCGGGAAAGACTCCTGAACAAAATCTCTATAGTATGAGAATTGGCAGAAGAAATCAACAAATGGGATCATATCCTATTAAAAACTTCTGCACAGCAAAGGAAACCACCAACAGAGCGAAGAGGCCACTAACAATATGGGATAGAATCTTTGCCAGCTGTACCTCAGACAAAGGGCTACTATTGAGAATATATAAAGAGCTTAAAAAATCAGCCCACCCAAATTTAAAGACCCAATTCACAAATGGACATGTGAAATGAATAGATACTTTTCAGAGGAAGAAGTAAAAGCAGCTAAGAAGTATACGAATAAATGCTTAACATCACTGGTCATTTGAGAGATGCAGATTAAAACCAGTGAGATTTCATCTCACTCCACAAAGAATGGCTGCTATTTCAGAATTAGCCAGTAACAAATGTTGGCAAGGCTTCTGAGAAAAAGGAACTCTTCTCCACTGTTGGTGGGAGTGTAGACTCATATAACTTTTGTGGAAATCAGTGTGGAGATTCCTCAAATAGCTAGAGTTGGAGTTCCCATTTGACCTGGCCATTGCTCTGCAAGCCATATACATAAAAGAATTAAAGGATTCATATCACAGTGACATATGTGCACCCATGTTTATAGCAGCTCAATTTGTGATTGCTAAATCTTGGAAACAACCCAAATGTCCATCAACAGGAGACTGGATAAAGAAGTGGTTCTTTTATAGAATGCATTGAAAATGATAGGCCAATGAACTCTTTAAAAGGACCTACATTCTTTATATAAAAGTCTCGACTCAAAGTTCTGTTTCAACTTTACGTTTGAAAATTTCTGTATGATTATTTACTCTGCTAATTTTTGGCACAACCTTAACCTCTATAAGTTTTCTTCCTGAACTTCTTGTATTTTTGCCTAAAGCTCTCCTGATTTTTGATGCATGGATGATATATATATCTCAAGTATATTCTGATAATAATTCTAATCTATATACTGGATGATTCTCTAGGTATTGGTATTATTATTAAAAATAGAACCTTAGTATCTTTTGCCAATTTTAATTTTACAAGAATATCTATAACAGTCTAGTGAAAAGATACATTAATAAAGCTTTTGACAAGATGAGAAAAATAGAACAGTACAGCTGGTGGAAAGTAACTAGTGAATGAGGTCCTGTAGATGGTTGTCAGAGAAGGCTTCTTTGAGAAGAGACATCATTTGCTCTTTGACTGGACTGATGAGAAGGAGGTAGTTAGTTCTAGTGTGGTTGGGGAAGATACAAGACAGATCATTCCAGAGAAAAGGACTAACCTGTGTAAAAATCCTGAAAGATGAAAGTAAGCAGGACTTCAAGTATGAAAGGTCAGTGGTGACTAGAATAGGACAAGCTGGGAAAAAATGGGTAAAGATAAAGATGACAGTAGGCGAGCACATACTTGGACTTCAGGCCAATACCTCTGAGAACCTCTTGTTTGATCACAAGGGTGACACAACTCGATGCATCCAAATACATGGTCTCTCTGCTTTTCTTCATTTAAACATCTGAGAGATATACTTTGGAGATACTCCTGTCATCTAAGTCCCATTCTCTTCTGTGATTTTCCACCATACAAGTGTGAAAATGGGGCCGAGGATTTAGCTCAGTGATACGGTACTGGTTCCTTACAAGTGCAAGGACCCAGATTCAATCCTGTTAACCACACACAACAATGCTGGGTGTGGAAACTCACACCCACCAGCAATCAGAACCACATACTGCAAAGCCAGGTGCAGTGGCTCGCGTCAGTAATCCTAGCACTTGGGAGGCAGAAGCGGGAGGATTGCTGTGAGTTCAAGGCTGAGCTCAGGGCCAGCCTGAACTACAAAAGGTGAGATCCTGTCTCAGAGAAAAAAGAGTGAAAAACAATTGTAAGATTCTTTTAGACCCTACATATTTGACTTTAATTCTACTACTTTTTCCTTTCCAATGTCTTCTATCCTCAAAGCAGCTTATCTTGTTGTACACAATCTCTCTTCTTCCTCCAGGCTTAGGAAATCTAAAACACTGACACAGGTAAATAATCTCACAAATGCTATAATATTATTAAATTCAATTTAATTTTATAACATCTAGTGAATTATAAAAAGGGACTGTATACATGTGTACATTGTAGAAGATAATCACTGTATGTTTTAAATTATGGAATCTGACACTAAATATTTTATATTGCATAAAATCTGCTGATAAGAAATTAGAATGATCAGAGCTATTAGTACAAAAAGGGAGATGGAAGAATTGAGAGCAATTCATGCTTTCTTTGGTCCTCTTCATTTTATCAACTTTTAATAAAATGATTGAATGATTATTTTTACTATGTTCTTTTTTATTCTAGAGTCTGATGCAATGTAGAATGCATGTTAATAAACAAAAGTTATGGATCTTACACTCAGTGGGAATGGGTAACAATTGATTAGGAAGTATTCTTTTAAATGTTGTTATGACAAAAGTTGCCCAAGCCTTTTACTAGGAGACAGTGGAAAACCTGAAGCTGCTGATAAGAAATGAACTTTTTAAAAGAGTTCAGTGACTCAAAGTCTTCTGTTCTTCTCTTGGTGCAGGACAAAATGTGTGTCGAGATTTTCACCATTTAAATATATCATTTGTTTTGCCTCTTTCCATCATTTCATTATGTCTTTTTCTTCCTCCCATTACTATAGTCAAAAAAGCTCTCCTTTCTTTGTCTTTTTGTATATATTCATTTGTTATATACAAATGTCTCTTATATTTTCTTCAGTACATTCTATGAAACAATACATATTCAGTTCCTATTAAGATATATCATAGATGTCAAGATTTTAAAGCTTTTAAAATTTCTTTCATTGACTCAAATATAGGGAAATATTGGATTTTTAGTTTTATAACTCTAACTCTATTGAAATTAAATATGTTGTGACAGAAAAACAAACAATCTTATCAAATAAATAGACTCCATCAGTTTGTCTTCCACTGTGTCTCAGTCTTCATTCAGATATTGTTCTGGGGATTCAGAGGGCATCGCAATGCTTTGGTGAATGTGCATCTTTCTGGTTTGTGTTGGTTCACATCTCACATAAACACGAGTTCCCCTTGCCCTCAGAACATCCTTCTCTATTACTTCATTTCTGGTTCCAAGAACATGTCATTCACTTCTGTATTTTCCCACTGTAGTCATTGGTTCATTGAGAAACCTGTAATTAAATCAGAGGAAAACAGAAAGAAGCTGACTTTTGCTAGGGCAGCAGGAGAGGAGAGATGCAGGTTCATGTTCTCTGTCTCTGTCTCCCCCTCTCTCTCGCCTCTCTCAAATTTGAAAATATGAAGGATCTTAGTACATCAAGGAGTTATTATGTATGGTTCTCACATTAAATTGACATGGTATACAAAGATTTATAGAATGAAACTGAATTATTTTAGAATGATTCATTAGTCATATGGGCTGGTTTTATGTTTTAATGAATACAATTTAGCAACTAGGTATGAGGACATCTGAGATTTAGATCTGATTCTCTGTATGGCTTGACTCTGATAGCTATTTTATCTTCATTTATATAGTAAGGACTTTTCCAGAACTGATATTATATTTTCAGCATTGATAGTATATGTAGCCTACAGAATTGTGCATACTTGTGCATGTATATTTTAAGTTTTATTTCACATTTCCAAGAGATGTTTATAAATAAAACCCTTGAAAAAGAATATTTCCAAGAAATGTTTACAAATAAAATCCCTGAGGAGAAAAGATATTCCTTAGTCTAAGCCATACACATTTCTTATCAGGAAATTTTAATCTTCTTACTGAGTTTTATAACTTTTTGGAAGTTTATGGAAACAGTACCTTTTTTTTTTCTTCTTTATAGGAAAGCAGCTAAATGTTAATTAATTGAAGAAAAAAAGCAGTAAAAGAGAGCCACTAAGCCTATTATAGAAATGAATCTTCTGTTTCTGCCAAATGCTTTATAATTAAAAGACAACTTGGGTGGAAAGGAAGCTTAAACAAAAACAATGATATTAATTTACAAAGTCTGTGGTTCTCATGCTGGGAGTGACTGGGTCCTTATTTACCCCACAGTGAAGGTAGTTTCGGTACAGAACGTGCTTTGTCAGCCTCGGCATCATGGAATCCCGGGCCGGGGTCCGTTCTGTGCACTCCGGGGTACTCAGCGGCATCTGCCGCCTTCATTCTCTAGATGCCAGTGGATCAAACCCCCACTGTAGTGACAAGCCAGACAAGTGTCCTGTCTCGACTCGATTGCTCCTCCCCTCAGTGAGAACATCTGCCTGAAAAATAGGCAAAGTGGAAAAAACCACAGAAATGACAACTTACTGCAAATCAGATCACCAGACATCAACACTGTCTTTTAAAAACCATTCCTCAGATCTCCGATCCCTAAATTAACTTTACTTCTGACCAAACTCCATCTTGTTGTGTGTGTCACATCAGCATGCATGTCTTAATGTGGTTCTTCATTTCAAAACATCGATGCCTTCTGTTTACCCAACAATTTCCCCGTAGCGAAGAGTGTACTCTTCTGAATCTCCATGTCTGTCTGAGATTTCCTGTTTTTCTTCAAACCAACCTAAAATGCAAAATGATTACCTTTGTTCAGGTTCAGCTGTCATTCATGATTTTGCCAAGTGTGACAATTTAGCAGTTCCCTAAAACTTGAATGGATTGTGCTTGAAAGGGGAAATATGCGCTTATAGTGTGATGCTTATTAAATAATATTAAAATGTAGACTGAGAATTTCCATGGTGAAGCCTTGCACTGCACATTACTGCATTAGTGCCCTTGCTCTTGGGCTGTCAAACATTAGGAATGGAGAAGATTTCTGGTGTCGTTTGGTTCACTGTGCTACCACTGCACACTGCCTCTCCACAATGCAGACTTCCCTACTGTTCCCCATCCAATTTAAACTCTCAATAATGCTGGTATATTTCTACTCCCTTTGAGAAACCATGACCAAATTTAATTTATTGTTCCATAACCACTCACAATAGTGTACGTAGTTAATGTTCTAGAATTTTGATAGAAGTTTCTGTTAATCTATATTCATTCCTTTTAATATTATAAGCAATTTTTATACATATCACTTTTATTTCCTAAGATGATAGAATGAATGTAAACCTCTGCCATTCTGCCAACCATATCCTTTATTTCCACAATATTATTTAAATAGGTTTTAAAGTCTAATGATTGATAGCATCTTACACTTTGAAGCACATTGCTGGTACTTAACTTTTTAAAAAAATATAAGATCATTTTGAAGATAGATACCAGCATGAGAGATTTATGTAACAGGTAAATTTACTGAGGTTCATAGGCTTAAATAACTTCTAACTCACAAACATTTAAATAGCCCTGAAATAATTGGAAATGATTGATCCAAAACCCATTCTTACATTTGCTGCACAGCCTTATGAGCCAAGGAAGCCAAGAATTATCGTGTTCTCCATTTCTGAGAACAGAAAACTAAAGGAACAGGAGAAAAGGATGCTGGCCTTACCAGAAGCATTTTGACTCATATTTCATTGTATTCTTTTACTTTTCTTTTCTTTTCTTGGTTTCATGTTTACTTACTTCTTTCTTCTTATTATTATTTAAAGTGCTTTACCATATAGATTTTGGGGGATAGAAGTTTAACTTGGATCCATATATAGTAATGCTCAGTGATTTGATCAGATAGTCTGATAAAATACCTTACTTAACATTAGTCATGTGCCAAGCATATAGAAAAAGATTCACTCTAGAGAAAATAAAGATGTAAATGACTCCTAGAATTGTATGTTATATATTGTTAAATAGAAAATGCTCAAAGTAAAATAGGGTGAAGGGGGGGAAATACTGAGATTATAACAAAAAAGAAAGGAAACAAATTTTATGTATATGGGGGGTGGTATGGTGGGTAGGGCTATGGGGAAAAATGAGAATTAAGTTGTCTTATACTGGTACAAGTCCCCATTATGAAGTGCAATCATGATGCGTATATGTAATGTACCAATAAAGATTTTAATAAATAAAAAATAAGTTTATTTTAAAGATAAAAAAAGAAAAAAAAAGAAAAAGAAAAAGATTCACTCTAGCTCCCTTTCTTCTTTCCCACTTTCTCTCCCCCCTCAAATAATCTATAACATCCAGGTCAGTTTTGGAGAGATAGCTTATATACTTAATTCTCACATAGTAAAATTTTTAAATTTTCATTTAACTAATATTTAATTCTTAAACATTATACCCCAAACTAAAAAGTCAGTCAGTGTAGGAAAAGTTCAACTAATCATAGTTTTGACAGAGCCTGCATTTATCCCAAAGCTGACCCGAAACAGTGCCAAGGCCTTTGGACTTTGTCCGTGTTTCACATATTCTCGTAATACAAATGGACAATTCTGATAGCAATGGATAATTCTGGAGTTTGCATGTAAGTGGAAGAGCTGGTGTACCATAAAACTTAGCAGGATCAAACCCCCTCCTGGACCTTTAAAGCTGAGCTTGTGCAAGTGATGCTGCTGGGGTAGTGAAGGACCCGGCACATCTGCTAGTCACTAGCACCAGGGCTTAGCACTCCTGTACTGTTGTGCTACTATAGAGAAAATTGCTGTTTTGACTGTGATCAGTGTGGGAGTCAGGGGAACCGGACACAGCCAGAGCCCTCATGGAAAAGTCCAGTTCCCTGTGAGACCCAGAGCAAAAGAATTAACAACCAACAAACAACAAAATCAGAACCTTGAGGAAAAAGGCAGAGCCCAGCTCAACTCTTAGTACTCTGAACAGCAGCAGCCAAAGACCAAATACTGCATCAGCACAAGAGGAAGCACAAGAGCTCATAACCCAAGCTCACTGCACCTTTATTTGGTACCAAACCTTCAGCCCATAATCCTAGAATGCATAAAATAGGGTGGCCCACAATAATCCCTGTAGATGAAGATTACATAGGGCAGGGCAGACATCCTTAAATCCCAGTATGTTTTAAGGCTAATAATCCTAGTGCAATAATCCTTGTAGATTAAGATCCCACAGGGTGGGGCAGATGTCTGCAATAAATTTAGTAGTTGATCCCTCAGGGCAGAGCTATATCCCAAAATCCAGGTAAATCAGTCGTAAGTCTGAGTAAATCATCCACAGTTCCCAAAATTCAAAACATGTTTCTTGTGGCTGTCAAACTTACAGCTATAATTTCCATTAGAATTCAAGCTCTCTGAAAAGTATTTTCTATGGGAAATTAAGAATATATATATACTTTGTACGTATGAAAAGAAAAATCCATTTTAGGTTAAAATAAGACTTAGAAGAGTAAGGACAGAGGAAAGATTTTAAGAAATCTCTGAAGTCCCTCCTCCGACTATCGGCAAATTTTCAATCTGATTTAGACTGCTGGGCTGTATCACTAAATAAAAGGTATAGTGCATTGCGTCCTTATTAAATATTTTAGTGGCTGAAGGTGATAAAAGTCCTCGTATTACAAAAGCCTGAGGTGAATGAGAAGAGTTCTAGTAACAAACCACTTCATTTAGGCTGGGCACCAATATGTTTCTTTTGGCTCTGGTTTGCTTGGCAAATTCATTTTCAGAGCAATCTTTCTAATCTAATTTTTCTGTAAGAGTCAGTAAATGTGTGTTAGATTTCATTTTCTAGAACATCTACTCTTATTTGGAATATAATGATTAGTTTCTAGTTTGAATCCTTGGGCACATTCCAGGAGGTTGTTGGAATTCAGAACTGACAAACTAAGATCCCACTGATGCGCAGAAGTTCTGTGTGGGCAATTCAGCACATCCATAGAAAACAAGTCCAATAGCATGCACACTCCCCAGAAACAATTTTTTCTCTTATATGTTTTTTTTTTAAACTCATTCCAAATAAGTAATTCTTCTAGAAGGATACCTCATCCTGTATTTCAGACGTGACCTCCGGCACATGGGCCCAAATGTGTGCACCTGAATGCTCCTCCCAGCCATGGTGAAAACTGTTTCATTAATAAAACTGCACAGTGTGTGGAACTGCTGCAGCCTGGCTCTTTCTTTTATGCAGCATATGAGTCACACATGATCCCCATTCTCAAGAGCTTTATGTGTAAACACTAGGGATCAGGATAAAATCTGCCAGTGCTCCACCGCCTACCCCTTTAGCACTCAGTTTCCATAGACTTCTCTGCTGTGCAATTTGCCTTGCTCTACTAAAGCTATATTTCTTTGCTAAATTGTTTCAGTGCTTGGCACATTAAATTTATTATTATTATTATTATTTTAGTGCCTTTTGTTTAGGATGCACACAAATTTGTATAAAGGGTCCCTGTTCCTGCCCTGTGTCCTGCGTCTAAGTAATTCACAGATATTCTTTCAGACTCCGCCTTCCACATCTCTGCCTTTCTGTTCTTCTAATATCTGGGACATACACATCACAATCACTGTACTTACTATCGGGATGAAATGGTTCACTCATTAACTCAAAGCCTTTTAGTAGTTTTTGTGAAACTCAAAGGAAAACCAAAATAATGACAGTAGCTTATAAATGTGATCTTTACCACTTTTCCCCACTGTTTCTGACCTAATCTGTTAGAATTCTTCATTAGAATAATTAGGATTTCTTTCTTTTTCTGCCTCCAGACCTTTATATTTGTTCTTCCTCTTACCTCAACCAATCTTGTGCCCAAATCTTGCCTTCATTTCCTTACAGTTCTTTGCTCTGTTGTGACTTTTTTATTTATTTATTTATTTATTTATTTATTTATTTATTTATTTATTTATTTTTTGAGACAGGGTCTCGCTTTGTAGTTCAGGCTGGCCCTGAGCTCAGCCTCAAACTCACATCATAGTAATCCTCCTGCCTCTGCCTCCCGAGTGCTGGGATTACAGGCGTGAGCCAACACGCCCGGCACTGTGGTATGTGGTACTGGTTGCTGCTGGGTGTGAGTCTCCACGCCCAGTGTTGTATGTGGTTACCGGGGAATCAAACTCAGGCCCTTGTTCTTGCAAGACAGGCGCCGGAAACCAATGAGCTAAATCCCTGGCCCATGACCTTCTTATTAAAGATGTCTTTGAGCTCCCTGCTTCAAATGGCATGCTAACTCCCCAGAATACTTCCCTCCAGAGTTTCTTATTCTTCTTGGTGTTTATGACCACCTAATGATCATATATTCCCATATATATATATGTATTGTTCTCATCCCATTGTGAAACATAAGCCTCAGTCATTTTGTTTGTTTTTCTCTGGCTCTGTCATCAATGTCTAAAGGAGTATCAGATCAATAGCCACTCAGTCAATACTTAGTGAAAGAAATAGTACCTCTTATGTCTGGTGTGTAGATTATTAGTTATTGGAGACCAGAATTAGCACATTATTTATTTAATATCACTAATTTCTATCATATTATTTGGGTTGTTTATTTAATTATATTAACTTATTCAAAATATTTATTGAACAGTTATTAATTATAAACCACTGGATATCATTCAAAGCATTGAGTTTAAAGGACTAAGCAAAATAGTGACTCTTTTTCATTAGATGTAATTTTAGTTCAGAAAGTCATTAAATATTGAGGGTACAAATAACTATACATTGAAGAAATTTATGGATATTAAATAATGAGAGACTGGGTAAGGAAATGCCAGTCTAGTTTGGGAAATAAACTATATTCAAGGTATTGTAGATAAATACTTGAGGGAAGTATGTCTATTCTTTGCTATAATGATCTACCTGGTCTCTACTTATGAATGACACAGTTTTACCTTTCTTCATCCTTTCAATTGCCTTTAGTTATCTTTCTTGTTTTATCATCGGTATGTATTGAAAGTTGCAATAAAAACTGCATAATTTTTTAAACTGTGGGCTGATATTAAAATATTGTTTACCATGCCTGTGGGAAGCCTTAGATTCCATCTCAGCACAATAAACAAAAACCAGAATACTACTCACTATATATTTCACTGCTCTCATGAGCACCTACAGCTTGCAGTAGTGTGGATAGTTGTGTTTTGGGGAACTTCCTTAATTATTTTGAATATAAAATGTGTAACTTTCCATTTCCCCTTTGCATTGCTGCTGCTTGAAGATTTGGTGCCAAAACTGTGACCCAACCTAGGAAAGAAACAGAGTTAAGTGCTTCCATGTCATGTGTGAGCCACAGTCCAACTTTATCTTTACTGTTCTCCCTTAGTTATCTTTTTAAAAAAATTCTATTGAAGTGAGATGAAGTTTCTCAGGCAAGGCTTGTTGACGTGGTCACCCCATTTTGTGCCTTTAGTTACTGCTGTCCACCGTCTCCTTGTCCATGTTCTTCCTAGGTACAGACATATTCCTGTCTACAGATATTTGTATTTACAAGTTCTCTGGACACCTTAAGTGTCATATATTTAAACTGAATTTTTGGTTTCCCATTCTCATTACAAACTTTCACTAGGTACTATCGTTTATTCTTCTTCCTCTTTTTCTTCTCCCTCTTCCTCTTCTTATTCTCCCTCGTATTTTCCTTCTTCTCCGTTTCAGGGAAGAGAATCTCCAATCTCCAAGTTGCCAAAGCCAATATCTTGATTCTTTCTACTCCTACATTCTCTGCAACCAGTCGAAATTTTGTCCTGTTGATGTTTGTTATGCCTTCCACACTCTGCATTCCTAAGTGCTCCTGAATAATCTAGGATTTCATGATTCCCTCCTTGAGTTATTAGATGAATTCTTTGGTATGACTAGTTCCATCCTGCTCATTTCCTGGATAGCCTTCATAAACCTGCCAGAGTCATATTTTCAAAACAAAATATTGATCGTATCACTGCTTTACTTAAACTTTTCAATGAATCAACTGTTTCCCAGGAGGAGGTTGGAATCTTGGGGGAAACGTAAATGATTATTTATGATCTCTACTTTTAATTCTCCAGCTTCATCTCTCAACAGTCTCCCTCTCTCTACCACATTCTCTAACACCATATTTTATGATGCATTTTACTGTTCACTTATCATGTACTACCGTTTCTTATTCTTTTCATCTCTCTCATGAAACACAAAACTAACACATATGCTGATGCATGTTTTTCTTGGTCATGCACAATACCTTTGATCAAAAGGGGGTGTACTCTTTCAGAACAACATACTTTTTAGTTGTGCATTTAACAGTATGAAAAAGCAGGGAACTGCAAATCCAGTGAGGTAAACAAACCTCCCTAATATCTCAGCCAGATCACCAGGGAACAAGATGGAAGACATGAGCCCAAGAAGATTCTGGGAGGACTTATGTGACTGCGATCCTCTGGTGTAACTTGCATGCATTTAAAAATCATTTCCTCTGCCAATTCCCAGTTGTGATTCTTCAGACAATACATCTCCAAGAACTAATTTATAGACTCTGACCAACTATATTTTTTGTCCCACTGCACTAACTATTGAATACAGAATTGTGCTTTATATATGTAACAAATGCAGTGACATAAAGGCCATGGATGGAAAATGCATAGAGTCAGAGCTGGTCAAGGCATTTGGTGTCTGGACAGAGGCAAGCAGAGTGGCTCATAGGACAGAAATTGCATGTCAGCTAGCAGATGGCCTGGGGTCTAGTTCTAATTAGTCTAACATGGTTTCTTTCTGCCTCTGTATTGGTTGTTAGGGAATGCAAGTAATCACAAGTGACAGGGGAAAACATATTTTATCGTCATTGTCATTATTATTTACAATCTTATGTTGTTTGCCAAGGAGACACCTTGATCTTGAGTTCTGGTTTAGACAGCAGGGGTTGAGGATGCGGGGATCTGAGACCCTTTCGAGGGGTTCTGGGTTAAAGCACTGAGCCTCGTGCATGTGAAGTACCTGATGTCCTACTAAGATCTCAGCCTGTCACATAGAAACTGTAAAAGAGAGGCTGAGGTGGAACGAACAGCAGCTTCTTTCAAGAGTGTGATCTGTGGATCCATGCTGGTCAGCCTACCATAATTACCCAAGTTGATAAGAAAAACTTTTACATTCTTATAGAAACTTGAAAAAAGCAGTTTAATACCTATGGAATCTAATACGAAAAAGAATTGGCTTCTACTTTGTATGCATTCATTTTTGTGCATGTTTGTAAAACACTATCTTGCTATAAAAAGTTAAAAATTAAAGCAAAACCAGATCTTCTCTACAAATAATGTAAAAGCACTCCTTTAGCACATTTATTTATAAAAACCCTCAAAAATGTGATGAACAGTTTTATCTGTAATTTGGTCATCCTTCCAAATTCTCTGAAACTCATAGGTTGATCCCAGATTAAAGGGTCAAACCATTCATCTTTGGATAAAGCTGGGTGCTAGAAAAGTTAAGTAATCAAGCCACAATTTCCTATTGAACTGGAATTCAACACTTATATTCCTTCCACCCCACCAAGTTCATCTCTTCTCCCTGCTTCCAGACACCCTATGGGTACTGCTTGGCCTCACTTGAATGTGTACTGTGCTTCCGCTTCTCCAGATTAGTGATGCACAGTACTGTGCCTTGTACCTCTAAGTGGGAAATCCACCCGGTCACCCACAGGCTAAGGAGACACATGCAGCGCAGTTATGTTACAGAAAAATGAGAGTTTGGGCCAACTTGTGCTGCCATTGTGATCACTGACTGTCGACACCAAACTCCTCTCTTACTGAAGCTTTTAAACTATTTGTTGAATGCTTTGTCAATTTTGACTGATATTTTAATATGTGTAAATTGACCTTAGTTTCAACTAAATCTGGTAAATATGACAATTACTGAGAAATGTATTTATTTGATTTTTCTGTTTGCTATTTTAATTCAGTTTATTAGTGATATAGACCTGTGGTTCTCATTCTGGGATATGGACATAGACACTTAACATTTGTGGATGTTTTCACTCCTCTCCTCTCCCTGGTAGCTTTCACTTTGAGGGGGTTCATTTTATTTTTTTCCCCATATATGTGAGTTCTATAACCGTAATTGTTTGTCACACAAACAAACAGGGGGAAGGAGTGAAGCATGGGAATGAATGTCTCTATGCTTTGAAGTCTGATGTGAGTCAGAATTTGCGGAGTCACAGATGAGAGTCCCAGCAAAGCGAGGCTGCCTTTGCCTCCCTGTTGTGCATGATTGATGCTTTCTGTTTATCATCAGAGCTCATGTGTCTGAGGAGGTTTTTCTCTCACCCCACCACAATCATAATTAATGAATAACGTACAGGAGCTCGCATAATACCAGGCTGTTAATTTTAGGAAGAAAATTAAGGTGCAGAGCATTTCACCTCACAGACATTTGGAGATTGTAGCATTTCCTTCACTGCATATCACTGAATACTCTACCTTTCTCCAGCCCAGCTGCCTACCCTAACAAGTCAGACTTCTTTCTTTTGTGTGTGAGACAGTCTCACTTCACAGTTCATGCTGGCCCTGAACTCAACCTCAAACTCACAACAATCCTCCTGCCTCTGCCTCCTGAGTGCTGGGATTGCAGGTGCAAGACACCATGCCCAGTTTTGTTGTATGTTGTTACTAGGGATTGAACCTGGGCCCTTGTACTTGCAAAGCAGGGGCCAGAACCACTGGGCTAAATCCCTGGCTCCAGACTTCTTTCTTGACCACTGATTTTTGACAGTAAATTTCATAAATAGTAGAGTGAAAGATAACTTAAATTTTAATTGTGTATGGTCTTTAAAGTCCTGAATCAATATTTTCAAATTTAAATTTGTAATAATAAAAATTAAAAGTGGAAAAATTTCAATATATATTACTTCTAATTATTAGGCATGACTAATTTATGTAAATAAGTCTGAAGTGTTACACCTATCTTTGGTCTCTTTCCTTTATAGAGTCAAGTATAATCTCTGTGGATTTTACTCTCTGGCTGGGTTGGCCTTTTCTTTTCATAGATATCCTCTCCCCTGATGTTCAGATGGTTACACATAAGAATTTAAATGCTATTTTCATATTAACTTAAGAAGTAATACAGCTGGGAAGAAAATAAGCATCTCATGTAGTCACATAAGAGGAATTAGTAATAATAGAAAATATTCAGGTTAATTTTCTCTTCAGAGTGGTCTACAATTCACTATTGTTCGTGAACACAGGAATTTTAGGTGCACTGAAAGTCTTCCTATTTAAATGGTTGAAATATTCACTCTTGTGCCTCCTCCTGCCATCGACATTCTAAGTCCAGGTAGAGATTTTCCTACCCATTTTTCTTTTCCTCTTTAGAACAAACATGTTAATCCCCTGGGTGAGCATCTATGGGAAAGAAATCAGACTTTCAGCTCCTCTGTGGCCTGAACTCTGCAGTTATATTAAAAGATGTCCCAGGCATCATGGGCTCATTCCATCCACCAAGTGGATCATTTTATATGATTTACATATATAATATGAACAGATAAAGCACTCTTCCTACCATGGGGAGAGTAAGCTGAAAGCTAGGAATCAGCGAGAATGTGCCCAGTGGTATTTCAAGTAGCAAGAAGATATTTATTTAAAATTCTAATTTGCATCTACTTAGGAAGGTTTGTGTTTTATCTTGTGGTTTTTCCCACTCTGTAGAAGAGCATACTGCTATGTAGTTTTCTAGTTAATCTTAATTGTCAACTTGAGTGGATTAAGAGCCTCTTGGAGAGGTGATTTGATCATGGCATGCTGTGTGCACCAGTGGGTTAATCTAGCTCAATGTGGTATTAGGAGGTGGAGCTCACTGCAAGGAGGTGGTTGGGCCTTGATCTTTGTCACTGTCCATATTTCCCTGTACTTCCTGGATTCAATGAACTGGACAGCTTCATTTTGCTGTTCGCTTCTATGAACTTTCTCCCTTGGAAACATCTGACTGTGAACTGAAACTTTGAAACAGTGAGCTTAGGTAAACCTCTCATTTTTTTTAAAATTTATTTTTTTAATTGAAATCTTCATTGGTACATTACATATATACATCATGATTGCACCCCATAATGGGGATTTGTACCAGTATAAGACACAACTTAATTCTCATTTTTTTCCCATAGCCCTACCAACCCTACTGCCCCCTATATACATAAAATTTGTTTCCTTTATTTTTTGTTATAATCTCATTATTTTTCCCCCTTCACCCTATTTTACTTTGAGTATTTTCTATTTCACAACATATAACATACAATTCTAGGACTCATTTACATCTTTATTTTCTCATACCAGAGAAAAGATGTGATATGTACCTTTCTGTGACCTATTTATTTCACTTATGAGGATATCCTCAAGGTATGTCTATTTAAGTAGAAATGATTCAAACTTGTCATTTTTTATGGCAGAGTAACATTCCATTCTGTAGAAGAACCACAGCTTTTTGATTCAGTCTCCATGGACACTTGGGTTGTTTCCAAGATGTAGCAATCACAAATCGGGCTGCTATAAACATGGGTGTACATATGTCACTGTGATATGAGTCTTTTAATTCTTGTGTGTATATACCTAGCAGGGCAATAGCCAGGTCAAATGGGACCTCCAGTCCTAGCTTTTTGAGGAATTTCCAAACTGATCTCCACAGGGATTGTATGAGTTTACAGTCTCACCAACAGTGGATAAGCGTTCCTCCCAGCCTCGCCAACATTTGCTGCTGGCTGAATCTGAAATGGCAGCCATTCTATGTGGGGTGAGATGAAATCTCAATGTTGTTTTCATGTGCATCTCTCAAATGACTAATGATGTTGAACATTTCTTCATATGCTTCTTAGCCTTTGTCTTTTATCCCAGAAATGAGAAATTTGGCCAATACAAGGAACAATACTGTAAGACTGCCAAAAGTTTATAACACATATTGTTTTCTGATCTTTTGGTATACTGATATATTGAGTCCTTATAAAAACCCTGTGAAGTTCATATTATTATTATCTCTGTGTGGCAAGAAAATTGAAGCACAGTTCATGGACCTTGCTGAAGTTTAAATAACTGCCATAGTAAGGTGCTAAACTAAGACTCCAGAAAGACTTACATCCAGATCCATAACCTTAATTATTAAGCAACATGCTAAATACTAAAGTCTGTGGATTTCTAAGCTTCAGTTATAAAGGGAAAACTCTATACACTATTAAGATGCAAAAATCTTATT
Organism: Petromus typicus; assembly: GCA_004026965.1. Lineage (NCBI taxonomy): Eukaryota > Metazoa > Chordata > Mammalia > Rodentia > Petromuridae > Petromus > Petromus typicus. The sequence continues at coordinate 126,146 of PVIR01000080.1, read as the reverse complement.
GATGAAAAAACTTGGTATTGATCTTCTGATCTGACACCCAAAATAGTTCTGACAGTATTCAGGAAAATGCTCACAATAAGTAGAGAAATGCCCTTGTTTATTTTATTGTTTGTTGTTGTTTATTTTGAAATGACATACATAATGGAGTCCACATGTAGTCTGCATCTGTTTCAAGACCCTGTAGTGAATCCTTTGAGAATGAAGGATTGACAGCATGTGATGGCTCTGAGAGATAGATTCCAGGTTTTTGTGTATGGCAAGCAAAGACTTGCAACTCTGCATCCTCTGGTAAAAGAAAAACAGCTACATTTATTGACAATAAACTTGCTAAGTTTCCCAGCCTGACCCTGTTTCTGTGCCATCAGAAACACAAAGGTGACATGAATGGAGAAAGGAAAAGGAGTGTTGAGATGACAGGGAAATAAGGAGCACATAGATAAATCAGACTTTTCAAATTTTAAAATAAGTGGATTCATCTCAGGTGTCTCTCACTTGGTCCATGGATAAGATTGACAGAAATAATGGACAGAGTGCTGAGTCATCTTGCAGTCTCTATGCATGAACCTGTAACAGGGTTCAAGTCTGGAGATATTGCTGAAAATCAGGTTGTGAGATCTAGCGTGCTGTGGCTGGAGTTTTAGAGATTGCTTGGTTCTTGGTTTTTTGTTTATTTGTTTTGTTTTTGTTTTTTCTGCTTCTCTTATGAGTGGAAAAAAAAAAAAAAAAGACTTTTGGCCTTGGGTATTGCCCAAATTCAGGTGGATCTCTTTGCGTTCCTTTGTGGTACCTATACTAATGGTATTTGGCACATCTAATTGTAGATGCCTAATTATTGAGAAATTGGAACCTTATAATACAATCTTTTCTCCCCAGTTCTTGGGATCCAACCTAGAGGGACTGTACAACTGAATAATAGTTCTAGCTTTTGTGTTTTTTAAACTTTTGAGAGTCTTCCTAAGTTGTCCAGGCTGACCTTGATCTTGGAGGTTTTTTTTGCCTCAGCCTCCTGAGGACCAGTATTAGTAACATGTCTCAGGTACCCATTTTAATATATAATTTTCTACCAGCAAAGAGATTCCTAATAAGTATCTAAGATTGTTTTCTTTTATCTAAAATGAAAAGATATATTTCAGTATCCAGGAAAACTGGGCATATTAAGGTGCTGCCTTGTTTATTTGTGGTCTTTATTTATTTATTTATTTATTTATTTATTTTTTGAGACAGGGTCTCGCTTTGTGGTTCAGGCTGGCCCTCAGCTCAGCCTCAAACTCACATCACAGCAATCCTCCTGCCTCTGCCTCCGGAGGGCAGGGATTACAGGCGTGAGCCACCACACCTGGCACTGTGGTATGTGGTACTGGTTGCTGCTGGGTGTGAGTCTCCACACCCAGTATGGTATGTGGTTACTGGGGATCGAACCCAGGCCCTTGCGCTTGTAATACAGGTGCTGGAACCACTGAGCTATATCCCCCGGCCCTGTGGTCATTATTTTAATAATGTAGTATAGTTTCTTTGGGGTTTTTGTTGGAAATAACACAATCACTTGCAGTTTAGCAGTATTTAATGAATTTTTTATTGTTTTTCCAATAATTTGTAGCTACATCAACCCCAAAGTCAAGATTATAATTTCATTAATGTATGTAATTTGTCTATGTGAATGATTCAGTGAGAAAAAAAATCTTTAACAAAGAGATCCACATGAGGAAATACATAAACAAAGGTGATTATGCAGCCTGATTAAAGTGGTGCTAAGTGATGATAAATTCAGTTTTCAAATATTTTTCATGCTATTTGTTTTCAGCTGTGGACATTTAATGCCTCATTAGCCAAGGATTAAAATCACTAGCTTAGACTCTGTCCTTCACAATATTAAATGGCTATTACATCCAATTAGAAGACTTGCTGATATGGGAGGAAGCTAAAATAGGATTAGAATTCAGTTTCTAGTTCTGGCTTTGCAATTAACCACTTATGTTTTCTTGAAAACAATTTTGCAACTATCCAAAGAACATTACTGTATTAGATATTAATTTTCCCTTCTTATCCTGAAGTTTGCAGCCCTCAGAATATAGACAGCACATGGGCAGGCTGTTCAGTCTTTAGAAACTCTCCCTGGAACTTACAGTGTGTTCTCAAAGGACTCAACTTTCCTGCACCTCAGTTGAACATGCTGTGGTTGGGTGGATGCAAGCTGGTGGGAGGAGGTGAGGGCCATCAGGAGCGAGGAGACTCTTGGGTATGCGGAAGCACAGAGCTCATGTAACCAAATGACTGTATCGCTGGGTCTGGAGACACCACGTCCTGTCTTTACACTTTCATTCTGAATCTCTTGGTTTTAATAAAAATGTGGGTGACACTGCCATAAAGAAGTTTTGCGAAACTGACAAATGATCCTGAAAAGCATCGATAACTTCCCTGGGTCCGTGTTTCATGATATAATCTCAACATTCTCCCCACTTTCTATTATTTCAAATAGGAAAGTGGATTTTTTGTAAAATTCAAACTAGAATATATAAAGAGCTCAAAAAAATCAGCCCACCCAAATTTAATGACCCAATTCAAAAATGGGCATCTGAAATGAACAGATATTTTTCAGAGGAAAAAGTAAGAGCAGCTAACAAGCATATGAAGAAATGCTCAACATCATTAGTCATTTGAGAGATGCACATGAAAACAACATTGAGATTTCATCTCACCCCACATAGAATGGCTGCCATTTCAGATTCAGCCAGCAGCAAATGTTGGCGAGGCTGGGAGGAACGCTTCTCCACTGTTGGTGGGACTGTAGACTCGTACAACCCCTGTAGAGATCAATTTGGAGATTCCTCAAAAAGCTAGGATTGGAGGTTCCATTTGACCCGGCCATTGCCCTGCTAGGTATATACACACAAGAATTAAAAGACTCATATCACAGTGACATATGTACACCCATGTTTATAGTAGCCCAATTTGTGATTGCTACATCTTGGAAACAACCCAAGTGTCCATCAACTGGAGATTGGATCAAAAAGCTGTGGTTCTTCTACAGAATGGAGTACTACTCTGCCATAAAAAATGACAAGTTTGAATCATTTCTACTTAAATAGACATACCTTGAGGATATCCTCATAAGTGAAATAAATAGGGCACAGATAGATACATATCACATCTTTTCTCTGGTATGGGAAAATAAAGATGTAAATGAGTCCTGGCATTGTATGTTATATATTGTGAAATAGAAAATGCTCAATGTAAAATAGGGTGAAGGGGGAAAAATGATGAGATTGTAACAAAAAAGTAAGAAAACAAATTTTATGTATATGGGGGGGCAGTAGGGTTGATAGGGCTATGGGAAAAATGAGAATTAAGTTGTGTCTTATACTGGTACAAATCCCCATTATGGAGTGCAATCATGATGCATATATGTAATGTACCAATAAAGATTTAAAAATTAAAAAAAATTCAAACTAGTCAAAAGTGAGGATGGCTTAAAGCTGTTATTGTGTGTTTATGAAGTCTCGAACCCTAAAGGATGGAACATTTCATATTCACTGCTACATCCTCATCACACAGTATATAACAGGTGCTCAGTAATGTCTTTTTTCCTTCATTGAGTTTTCTGGTACATTTCAGTGTTTTTGTTTTTTTTGTTTTTTTTTTTTTTTTAGGTTTTTTGAGACAGGGTCTCGCTTTGTGGTTCAGGCTGGCCCTGAGCTCAGCCTCCAACTCACATCACAATCCTCCTGCCTCTGCCTCCCGAGTGCTGGGATGACAGGCGTGAGCCACCACGCCCGGCACTGTGGTATGTGGTACTGGTTGCTGCTGGGTGTGGGTCTCCACACCCA